>JAODAL010042142.1:0-35149 GCA_025379985.1 Phyllomedusa bahiana | reverse complement strand
TTTTTGGGGGCTATGACAGCCAAATAGTCAGCACCCCGCAGAGGGAGGGAATCGGGCCCTTCCACCCTATTGGCCCCCCTCGCTCCCGGCCCCAAAAATGGGACCCTTTTTTCCCCGGGTATTGAGAGGGGGGGACAAACTAAAATTACTATAGAGAATCCTCCGTATCAGTTGGCCGCTCCCTATTGCGGACGTCCCCCCTCTGACGGGTCTCCCGGGGGGGGTTCTTCAGCGCCCCAAGTACTACGCCCGGGCTCCGGGGGGAAGGTGGGGGGGTTGGAGCAGTACCAGCTCCTTCGGGCCAGCAACCAAAGGCTCTTAGCCCACTGAAGAGCAGTTCCCTTACCCGCCTTTTAGGAGAGCGGGCCCCCCGCCAGCAGAAAGCGGGAAAACCTGGGCAAAACCCTGAACCAACGGTGGGGGCCCCAAAACTTGAACAGCACCTGCCCCCCCAGTTAGAAAAAACCGCGGGGCCAAAATTGGGCAGCCAAACTGGATGTTTTGGCCGCAACTTCCCGGGGTTTTGAAAGGAGAACTTTTCCCTCCCCGGCCCAAGTATTTGTGGCATCAAAGCGGGTGTTCAGTGGGGGGGGGGCCATCGTTACCCCAAGGGGGAACCCCCGCTTGCCCAGGGGAAAAATGGGGAAGACGGGCCCTTTGTCAAGATGTTTCGGGGGTGGTTTGGGCCCCAGGTTTTCCCCATACCCAACCCTTAGGCGTCAGACTACATCAGCCATGACCCTCCCCCAAAACTGGAAAAAATGATCGGGGTTAAAAATACCTCCCCTCAGCCCTATTCTGATCCCCGCCACCCCGCCTGATGCCACACACCCTGTGCCCAGTTTCTCCATTGCCCCCAACCATTTTTTACCAGGGACTGGTATTGCCACCCACCTCCAACTCTTTTCATTTTCCCACTGTCTGACCTCAGGGGGGTGCGGTGGCTGCTGCCGGGGCCCTCCACACTTTTGGTCATTGTGCCATTTCTCTGCCCCCAAGGGCGTTGCTCCGCCGCCGTCACCTCCATTTCTCTTTTCATTGTCCCACCTGGGGCCTACTCCAGTTTTTGAAAACCTCCAAATTTTGGATTGTGCCACTCCCTTGGGCCTTCATGCTCCCTGCTGTGGGCTGCTCCCGGGGCCCTCCCCACTGTGTCTTTGCCCCCATTTTCGGGGCCCTTTACTCCTTTTTTTTGCCACCTCCGAATGTCATTGGCCATTTGCCCACCTCTTGCTGCTCCCGCTGCCCACCCACTTTCTTTCATTGTCCCATCAGGCCTATTACTTTTTTGCCACCCCAGAATGTCTTTGTGCCACTTTTCTGACCTCAGGGCTGCTGCCGCCGTCCCCCCACTCTCGTCATTATCCCACTTGGTGGCCACCCATTTTTTTGCCACCTCCATAATGTGATTGTGCCCTGCTTGACCTCATCCTGCTGGGGGCTGCTCCCGGGTGACATCCACACTGTTTTCTTTGGGTCCCACTCTGTGGCCTACTCCTGTTTTTGCCACCTCCAGAATTCATTTTTGCCACTGTCTGACCTCATGCTGCTGCCGCCGTCACCTCCACCCTCGTCATTGTGCCACTCAGTGGCCTATTACTGTTTTGCCACCTCCAGAATGTCATTGTGCCACTGTCTGACCTCATGCTGCTGGCCGGCCGTCACCCCCCACTCTCTGTCATTTGCCACTCTGTGGCCTACTCCAGTTTTTGCCCACCTCCAGAATGTAAATTGTTGCCACTGCTTGCCCCTCATGCTGCTGCTGTGCTTTGCTGCCGGGTGACCTCCACACTGTGCATTGTCCCATCGGGTGGCCATACCCTGTTTTTTTGCCACCTCCAGAATGTCATTGTGCCAATGCCTGACCTCATGCTGCTGCTGTGGCGCTGCCGTGACCTCCACCACTGTGTCATTGTCCCACTCTGTGGCCCTACTCCTGTTTTTGCCCCTCCAGAATGCCCATTGTCCCCACTCTCTGACCTCATGCTGCTGCTGTGGCTGCTGCCGTGACCTACACACTCTGTCAATATTGTTGCCACCTGAGCTCTCAGCTTGTTTTTTTCCAGCTTTCTCTGGCATGACTTTATCAGGCAACATTCTCGCTTCAGTTTTTTGGTCAGTTTTTGCCCCTTTAGTGCCCGGGGAATTTTATAGTGAAGCGATTCTAAGAGCGGCGGCAGTCATGTGCGTGTCATACTAAAACACAACATCGCATGCAGACCAAACCAAGCTCCCTCTGCATATTTAAGCATGGCACAACATTCTACAGCACCCTGCAGGCTCTGTGCAGCCTGGAAATAGCTGTTTTTTAACGTGATTCATCCCGAAGTAATACGGAACGAAGTTATTTTTTTCCGAGAAATTCGGCGAAGTGAACGAAACGAATTTCGGGAAATTTGCCCATCTCTAATTGTAAGCTCTTGCGAGCAGGACCCTCACACCTCGTGTCTGATTTACAAGCAGCTTTTTTATAATGTAATGTCTGGTTTATCTCTGCTTTTACCCTTTATACTGTAAAGTGCTGCGGAATATGTTGGTGCTATATAAATAAAGATTATTATTATTATTATTATTATTAGGGCATGTTCACATGACGGATTTGGCCACAGGTTCTGGCTCGGTTCCCGCGGCCAAAACCGCGGAAAAATCGCGCCTAGTTTATTAACATGGTTTCCAAAAGGGACCCTCGCGTTAATATTTACACTCCGCGGTTTTTGGCCCCGGCTTTGGGACCGCGGCCAAACCCGTCGTGTGAAACTCTCCTTAAAATTTTGACAGGGATGCTCGTGCGGGCGCTATAAATTTCATGGAGCAAACCCTTGGCACAAGCCGCGCCCCAAACCACGCCCCACTTGCGCCAAGACCACCGCCAGCGCCCGCGGCAAAACCGCGGCCAAAAAACCCCCGTTTAAAAAGGGGGGTTATTTGAGGGTCCCTTAGCCCTCACTCATCTTTTTGGCTGCCGCTACTTACCTTGTTAGGCTATTCCCCCTTTACTTATTTTGGTCATTTTGCCCTGTAACTCCCCCAAAAATAAGTGTAACGATTCTAAAGGGCGGGTGTCATCGCGGCCCCTGCTAAAACACAAAATTGCATGAAGACCAACCACCTCCCTATGCATATTTGAGCATGGCACAATGTTCTACAAACCCTACAGGGTCTATGAGCCAGGGAAAAAGCTGTTTTTTAATGTATTTGCCCCAAATAAATTTGGGTCAAAATAATTTGCAGAAAAATTCACGAACTTGGGAATCAAATTTTTTTAAAATTTTACCCATCCTAATTACAACCTTACACATGTTCTCTGAAGGAGAAAAAGGGGAAAACAGAAAAACGTATCAGTAAAGTAGGGGGTAACATCCCCTGAACTACAAGATCAGAATTTGGTTTTGAAGTAAAGAAAAAAGAAAAAAATATTTGTCATGGTGTGCTTAAATGTTAAGGTCTTAAAGGTGGACATTTGTTTTAACTACACATACAAAAGCTTAATAGAGACAGGGTTTGAAATATGAAAACAAAGTGATAAGAGCAATAATGGGCTGTTGATGAATTTCTGCTCTATATTACCATTTATACTAATTCCTAATCCCCCCCGGGCATCATCCAATTTGAATTAATATACAAAAGCTAAATTTATAGTTCTACAAAGACTTGGAGGAGATAAAGTAAATATTTTGTCACTACTGTTGGAAAATACATTTGTTTTATGAGGACAATGTTTGCCGTGCCAAGTTAGATGCTGTTAGCATGGTCCAGGTGCCTTCTAATCAGAGCAGAGCACCTGCAGTCTATTTGGATATTGTAAGAATTAGCTTTGCCTGAGTACTTTTAGTGTTTTACTTTGCCATTTAGGTAAACAAATGTGTTAAATTGTATCAAAGAAACGGAAAAGGTCCACATTTATAACAAAATAGGAAATGTACATGTTAATTTGAAATAAATTAATAAATTGTTACTTGGTTGTGTGATGGTCAAAAATTTTATTTAAAAAATTTTCATTAATAATTTAGTTTGATGAAACAGTCAGAGGGTTGCAGACCTGGATCTTGCCTTGATGCATATATATAAAATGAATAGAAATATAGTCCAACATTACAAGGGTTGAAATAATGATTTTTATTTTAAATAATAATTTTCCCACTTCAAACTTTTCTTCCCCTCAAAGAATGGTCCCTTGCAGCAATAACATTGCATACCTTTGGCATTCTAACTGTTAATTTTCTGAGGGAATCTGAGAAATTTTACCCTGCTTTCCCAAAACCCACAAATTTGGGTTGGGTTGAGGCACTTTTTGCGTACCCAAAGGTCAACTGCTTCCACAAAGCTCAAGGGGTGAATCGGGGACACGCTGGGCCCCCCATACAGATAGAATTTCAGCTGCTTGCTTCTTCCCAAATATTTTTTAGCATAAACTTGGAGGTGTGCCGGGGTCATTGCCTTTTTCAGGAAAATTGGCTCCAATCAAGTGCTGTCCACGGGGCATAGCATGGCTTTTGCAAAAGGGGAGTGAAAACCCTTTCCCCTTTTTCAAAATCCCTTTTACCTTGACAAATCCCCATTTTTACCGCACCAAAGCAACTCCAGACCATCAAAAATCCCTTCACAATCTTGACAGAGGGGCGTCGGGCCCCTCTTCCAAAATCTTTTCAGTTGTTTTTGCGTATCACAAATGTTCTTCTGTGTGATCCAAACACCACAAATTTCGATTTTTCCGTCCATAACATTTTTTTTTCCAAATCTTCCTCTGCCCCAATGTCTGTGTTTTTACCCCAAAATTTAAATCTTTTCATTTTATTAGCCAGTCCCCAATAGGGTTTTTTCTTTCCCACTCTGCCCTGAATCCAGCACCCGGAGTCGCCTCTTCACTGTAATTTTCCCACTGGCTTTTTTGCGGGCACTTTTTAAAATAAAAGCGCCATTGAGGACCTGTGGGGCTTAATTTCTAAAACTAAGACTTCAATGTGCTTGCCCCTTGTTGCTCAGTTGTGCAGGGGAGCCTCCCATTTCTTTTTTCCTACCGGGTTTTTAAGCCTGTTTGTGTTTTTCCTCTGAAGGGAGTAGAAAAACCCCGTTTTTGGGGAAAAATTTTCAGTTTCTTAGCAATTTTCACATGGAATACCCCTTCTTCCTCACACAAGTTAGACTGCCCGAGTTTCACATAAAGTTCTTTTTTTCCCTGGCCTTTTTGCAAGTTTAATCGAAAAAACCCAAATGTAAGGGCCCAGTTTCTGAACACTAAAAGGGAAAGGTCTTTTTATAGCTTCTCAAAACAGAAAAACTTTTTTTCAGCTGTGCAAAACTTTCTTGCACAAGGGTTTTTTTCAAGGGTTTAAAAATACCCCAATGGGCTTTTTTACAAAAAAGGGAAAAAACAACGTACCTTTTAGAAACAAGGGGGAAAAGGGTTTTGGGAAATGGGCCTCTATACACCTATGAGAAAATTGCATTAAAACCCCCCCAGACGTGAAACCCTAGAATAGTCATTTACCCACATTAACAATGTATGGATGTTTTTTTCTGATTCATTTAATTTAGCTTCTTTTAAAAAAACTGGGGGTTTTCTTTAAAAAAAAAGGGCATTTTTTTAAAAAACCATTTTTTAAATTAAAGAATTGAAAATTTGGGAAAAATTTAAAAAGACGAAAGATTCATAAAAAAAAATAAAAGGGAACTTACTTTCACAAAGGACGGGTAACTGAAAAATCGTTAAAAAAATTTGGGGAATATTGGGGAACAAAAAACCAAATACTTTTTTGTTGAATAATAAATAATAATAAATAATAAAAAAACCCATGCTTTTTATAGATAGAAAAAAAAAAAAAAATTTTTGTACTCCGTAGATGCACAGTAATAGAAAAAAACCCCTTAGATTCCAAAAAAATTTTTTCCTTTTATTACAGCATAAGGGGGGCCCAATTAATTTCATTTTCACGGGCACAATTAAAGTTTTAAAATTTTCTGAAAACCTCAATTATAGAGGGGGCTTGGGTTTTTTTCCATTGGGAATGCAATACTTTTTTGGCTGCTATAAGAGTGTGAAAAAAAATTTGGTGCGGAGGGATGATGGGAAGTCACAAAAACCCAAATATCAAAAAACCGCAAGTTTTAATTTCAAAGTAAAGGAGAGATTAGTAATTTTTTTTGAGAGAAGATTAGAGACTAAATTTCCCAAAAAAATTTTTTTGAATGACGGACACCCCCACCAGAAAATTACAGGGTTTCCTTTTTTGACCCACCTACCCAAACATTGATTAAAGGATCCAAGGGAACATTTTTCAAACCCTTGAGGGGGAAAGTACCACCGTAGGTGGTTCTTAACCCAGGGTTTTTCTTTTATGGTTTTTTTAAACTCGATAAAGGAAGAGAGGGTTTTTTTCCCTTTTTGTCCATTGATCCTTAGAAAAAATTGGGGGGTTTAACTCCCCCTTTTCCCATTTAAACATAGCCCGGGGGAAACTTGGAGGGGGCTTTTTGGGCCAATATTTTGTGGTTTTGTTATAGAAAGGCCTTTTTCGAAGCCTTTTTTTGAAAAAGAGAAAGTTGGGGAAAAATCAATTTTGGGGGGGGTGAGGTGTCGGGCCTTTTTAAATATTTGGATCCAATGCCCCTTTTTTGCAGAACTAAAAAAAAATTTTGACGGGGAAAGAGAATAAAAAGGTAGAGATAGGGTGTAAATGAGAGAGGTTTTCACCCTAAAAACAGTTGGTCAATTGTGGGGATGCCATGCTTCTCCATGTTTTTAAATGTAAGGGAATCAAACCCAGCTTTTTTAAGAGATTTAAGGATAAAACCCCCTTACAAAGGGATATCCAATTTTTGGTATGACATAAGTAACCAAAGTTTAAAGTAATTTCGTTATTGACCTAAGTAAAAGGGGTTTGGTTTAAAGGGGCACCAAGTAATGGGGTTTTTAAGATGGTACTCGGGGGATGGGGTGTAAATGAATGAGATTCTATTTGGACCACAGGGAAAAACCCAATTTGGGCCCCAAAAGTGAAAGGCTTGCTCAAGAAAAAATACCCCGTTGTAACAAAAAATTTTGGGGACGCTAATCCTCCACCGTATTGCTGAGGAACAAGGGGTCTCGTTTGACTCGGGTTTTTTTTCCAAACCCCCAAATAAAAGTAAGAAAACTTTGGGAATATAAGATTTCTTTTTGGGGGGGGGGAAAGTATAAGATGGGGAATTGCCTGCAGTTTAAATTGTTTTGGGTGGGAAAAGACATTTTAAACGCAGGGAATTCTTTAAAAATCCAAGATAGGTTAAGGGTTGCTAACCGTTGGGATTTCGACCCCAAATAAAAGAAAAAAAGGGAAATTATAATTAAAAACAATTGTAGGGGAAAGGGGGAAAAAATTTAAACTTTAAATACCAAATAATGACTAATCACCCAGCTAGTTTGAAGTAAAAAGGTTTTTTTAAAAGGGAAATTTTGAGATTTAATTTTTTTTAAAAAAAAAGAAAAAAAAAATAAAAAAGGGGATTTTGGGGGGTTTTTTAATTTTTGAAATTAAGAAATCATAGAAAATGTAAGAGGATATTTAGGATTTTTAAATTGAGGATTGTGGATTTGAAACAATTAACAAAATGCCCACCCTTCCCATATAGACTTATTTTATGGTTAGTCTAAATTTTAAACTAGGAGCCCCCAGAATACTGGGTTACTTCTAAAATGTTCACCCGGGGTCGACACACAAAACATAAATTAGCGGGGGATAGAGGCATCCTTGAGGGTTTGCCTTTAGGGGGGTAAAAAGGGGGAAGGAGAAAAAACCCAATTTGAGAAAAAATTTTCAAAAGGTTTTTGTATAAAGGGCGTAAAGGGCATAAATATAAAACCCAAAAAAACCCCCAAAATTTTGATCAAAAACTCTTTTAAATTTTAAACCCATTTAGTCTATCGAAAGCTTTTTCAGCCAAGTAAAGAAAAAAGCTACTTCGGGGCCCCGATGATCCTGCAATTTCTCCCAAAGTCCAAAAACGGGGGTTTGCACTCGGGCTTGCGCCCTTTGGGCCCAAATCCAGTTTTTCTTTATGTAAAAGTTTTGGAAAAACAGTTTTAAAAAACGAAAGCTAATTTTTTTGCAGAAATTTTAAATGTCTGTTTTCCCAATAATAAATTGGTCAAATAGCCCCCCAGGTTTCAAAAGGGTTTTTACCTTTTGGGGATTGTTGTGTTTGGGTGGCTAATAAAAAAGTTTCCTTTTTGGGGGGTTTCAGGGGAAAGTGGCAATATCTTTTCATAATCAACTAAATGGGGAAAAGAATTTCGAGAAAAAGGCGATAATCCTCGTTGAATGCCATAACCCAAAGGGGGCTATTATCATTTTACTATGAGGGAAGGGCATGCCAACCTCCCTAAAAAATTTTGGGAAATTTTAAATTTTTTTTCCTAAATGAGGGGGGAAAGACCGGTAAAGATATAGAGGTAAAGGGAAAATTATTTAATCAAGTCAAGAGCGGGAATATTCCAATGACTGAAGATTATAGAGATTGGCGAAAAAAGGAAATAAAAAATTGTTCAGCAATATCATGGATTAATGGGTTTATTACCTGAGGAGGAATCAAAAGGGGGTATTCTAGTTTTAGCGTGCGGGAATTTTGATTCTTCTTGGCAGTAGTTTTGGGGCTGTTTTCCTTGTGTGAAAATTTCCCTTTTTAAATTTTGGGCGAGTTTAAATTTTTTAAAATTTCTGAAGATAAAAAAATACGTAAATCATTCCTTAAGGAAGCAAAATTTTTTCCCTTTTTTAAGTCGGCGATGGTTAGCTTTAAAATCCACCTCCAAATTTTTGATATTAAGTAATAGGTTTTTTTGAGAAAGATTGGTATTTTTTCTAGATCTTTCTAGGGTAGTTTAATAAGGGAAACCACGAATAAATGCCCTTTTGGCCACAAACCAAAAGCATTGAAGGGGGAAGAACAGGGGGAATTTTTAAAGTGAAAATAATCTTTTAAATTTGGGTTTTTAAAAAGGTTTACTTTTTTTGGATTTTTGAGGAAAAGTTTTTTTATCCCCCAGAGGGGTTTGTTTGATTTTGGGTTTTTTGGAAAGAAGCCCCCAAGGATCATATCTACTGGTTTGGATCAACCAGGGGAATTACCATTTCCGAGGAGAGAAGTTGTGTTAATAAAATTTTTTTTCAATTATTTAAAAAATCTATACGGGGGTGGACCTTTTTTGGAGAGGAAAAAAAAAGGGGGTAGTCCCTTGTGGAAACAAATAAAGCCAGATATCGTGAAGCTCTTCCCTCTATAAAAAAAGATAAAGACGGGGTAATTTTTCCTCTGATCAAAAAGGGCTATTTCATTTTTTACCACTAAGTTTAAATCACCACTTTCAATAAGCCCCCCTTTTCTAACTTCTTAGCTGTGGAGATGACTTTTCGGGGAAAAAAGGGAATTGTTTTTCATTTGGCGAGTTTTAGTGTAAAAGGGTTTTGGGAATTTAATTTTTACAAATCAATATAAAATTTTTCGACCTTCTGGATCTTTAATCTTTTGGGGTAAAAATTTAAAAGAGATTGAATTTTTTTTACTAAAATTTTCGACGCCCGCTTTCTTTTTAGAGGGGTGTGAGTGGGAAAATAAGGGAATTTAAACATTTTTCAATCTAGTCATCATGGGGGTAAAAATTTTTGTCTTTCCCGTAAAAACAAATAATTTCACTTTGGAAATTTTGTTACATCTCTCCCCCAGCAAAGAAGGGGCCTTTTTAAACGGGGGGTTTTAAAAACCTTTTACATTGTAGGTTTCCCAAAAATTTAAACAACATAAAATGAGATATATAAAAAAAATATGGAGGGCCGCAATACATTATCAAGGGAAAAGCTGAAAACACTCAAAGAAAAATGCCACAAAATTTGGGGGCAGTGAGAACAAAAAACCACGAAAACTATAGAAATTTTCAGAAAAAAAAATTTAGAAATATAAAAACATAACATTACAAGAGAAATTTTAATTTCCTTTAGGAGGAACACAAAAGGGGCCAATCCTGCCTTGGTACCGTAAAACAAGAAAACGCTTAAAAGCAAAAAAAGGGGGAGCATCCTCCCAGTCATAATTTGATTTTGGAATTAAACGTAAAAAAATACGAAGAGGGGCAGTCTGCAGGGTTTTTAACGAAGGGCGGGGTTTTAAACGGGCCCCCAGAGGTTTTTATCATCTCTGGACCCTGAAGGTTTTTTTGGGGGTGGGCTGGATTTACATGGAGCAAGCAGATTCCAGCTTCCCTTTAAAAAGTACAAATTCTTCCGGCGATTTCAGGAAAAATTGAGTGCCTTCCCCTAGAGATTTATAAGTTTGACCGGAAAAACCCCCCTCTATAAACAATCCCTTGTCCCAAGAATCTTTTTGAAGGGGGGGGAAATTTTTCCGCCTCTCATCGTAGTGCAGACAGTTCAGGGAAAAATTTAATACTTGAAATTTGCTCTGGGGAGGGAAAACCCCCTTTTCGGAGGGGCCCGGAAAAGGGAAATCTTTCCCTTTTTATTATAAAAAATGGATCGTCTATTGGTTTTCCCTTGGGGCTTGATGAAGGGAAAATTTCCCCCTTGGGGATTTGTGGGTCCCCGGGCAATTTTGAAATCTTGTTTTGTCTGTTGGGGGGGGGGGAATTCCCCTAGGTCTGTTGGTAAGCCTTTAATTCATCAGGGATAACTTTTTTAGGGGAAAACCCTCAAAATTTTCCCAAATTTAACGCCTTGATCTGGGTTTTAAAGGCCAAGACTTTGTTGGGGAGAAGTTTTAAACCCCCTCCTCTAAGCACTAATTTGCATCGATTAACTGTTATGGGAGTTTGCAAATTTTGCCCTTTTTGATTCAAAAAAAGGTATGTTCTTTTTGCTAGAAATGAAAATCCGTTTTTTAAATTCAGAAAACCAAAAACCAAGCAAGAGTTGGAAATTTTTTGTTTGCGGAAAGGGAAGGGGAAGGGGCTCGGGGGATTTGATTAGTTGGTAAGGGGGTTGGGGGGGTCAAAAGGGTTTTCTTTGGCGTTTTCGATAACTACAGATTCCCCCTGGAGGGGAAAAGGGGCGCGAGGGTGAAAGGGTATTTTAGACCTCCTTTTTTTAAATGTGTTCTTCTTGGGGGGATTAAGAAGAAAAAATTTAGGGAAGGGTTTGGGGGGGTTTTTTTTTCTCCCGGGTTTTTTTTTATTTTTGCCTCCCAAATGATTCCTTTTTTCGTAAAAAGCGATTGAAAATGTTTCGCCCAAAAAGGTTTTGATATCGGGAGAATTGGGATAAAAAATGGGAAATCCGTCAACCTTTTTTGGATTTTTTAGGTGGGTTAAAAAAAGAGAAAAAGGGACAACCAGAGGGTGAACAGATTTTTACTTAAACCCTTGGGTCAAGGGAATTTTCAGTTGCTTTTAAAAGAGTCTCTAAATGTTTTCAGTGGTGGGTTTTTCACCGAGGAATAAAAGTTTGCACCCGGGAAGAAAGGGGGTAGCTTTTTTTGTGATCAGTTAATGTCACTGAAAGTAATGGGTAGCACGGGGGGAAAGAAAAGGATGTCCCCAAAAACAGTTTAAAGTAAAATGAAAAAGGTTTTGGGAAATAAAAGAAGCAAATAACCCCTGAGGAGTGCCCGAATACTCCCTTTGTCCAACTGAAAGCAGACAACTTTAGTAATAAAAGGAAACCACACAGGATTTTTTAAAAAAACTAATAAGCAGAACCCGTGTCGAATTCAACCCCCAGTTTATGGAACTTATTAAGAGGGTTTATAAATTTAGGGAAAGGGGGATAATAGTATGCTTTGAGATTTATGAGTTATAGGAACCACTGTGGTTTGTTGCAATACTAGTAACATAATAGGGGAAAGCTGTGAGAACTTGGGCCCTTTTTTTTTATAGGGCACAGTCCCCGGGGCCTGACAAGATTTCGGGCTTTTTTAGCACCGGGGCCTCTCTGCACTTTCCCGTTAGGGCTGTTTTGAGGTGCACTCTTTAAGTTTTTAGGGGGCCCGGGGATGTCAACCCCATGGGGATAGATGAGCTTTAATCAGATCTTGTATGCACCAAACTTTTGTACCAACCTGTTTCTTTTATCCCCTTGCAGAACAGAAAAATCTCAAATTATTTCCCGGGGGCAGAGTAAGAGGGCGAGAAGTGCCACATAGGGGTTTAAAAAAGAAACGAACCCGTTTGTAATGGGTGGACCCTGGATAAGGGCAACTCCCCCAAATCCGTTAGAAGGGAAAGTGCCACAGCAAATCCCCCCAAAACAAGTCCCTTAAAAAACTCTGTTGCTCTTGCTGCCTCATGACATGTTCAGTTGCAGGCAGAGGAGGAAGCTTGAGTAAGCTGCAGCAGGCCTCTGATGAAAACTCTGGTAATCTCTGGAGGATTTTGATTGTAAATGGCTCTTTTTGCTCAGTTCTTCTTCCCTGAATCAGAGAGGGCAGACTGGTGTCCAAAAAGACTGGATATGTGGGCTTATTTGAGCAGATTTGGACTGGCTTCAGAGGAGCTCACAGGAGATGTGTCTAGCTACAGTGCCATCCAGGCCACGCCCCCCCAAATAAGGACATTTCTAAGTGACCCCAAACTTTTGAACGATTGTATATATATAAATATATATGTATATGTATATACATACATATATATATATATATATATATATATATATATATATATATATATATCATAGTTGCCAACTTTTGAAAATGGAAAGGCAGGAGACTAAAGAGGGCAGCGCTCCGCGGCAAAAATTTGCATGGACACCCCCATCTTTTTATGTGCCACGCCCCTTCAAAAAGCCACACCCACTCCACCTAACTACATAATGGCTTTGGTAGAAAGCCAGGTAGATGCCCTTATAGCCAGGTAGTAGCCCCCCATAACCAGGTAGTGCCCCTTACAGGCAGGTAGATGCCCCCTTGTAGCAAGGTAGATGCCCAATCTCTAGCTAGGTAGATGCCCCCCTTTGTTAGCCAGTAGTTGCCCCCTTTGTAGCCAGGTCTTGCCCCCTTTAGTAGTCAGTTAGGTATTGCCCCCTTTAGTAGTCAGGTAGGTAGTGCCCCCTTTAAGTGCCAGCCAGGTAGGTAGTGCCCCCTTTAGTAGCCAGCCAGGTAGGTAGTGCCCCCGTTAGTAGCCAGCCAGGTAGTTGCCCCCATTGTAGCCAGCCAGGTAGTTGCCCCCATTGTAGCCAGGCAGAGCCCCCCATGTAGTTAATAAAAATAAAATAATAAATTCCACTTACCTGACCAGGCTCCTGCAGCTCCGGCCAGGCTCCTGCCCGATCTCCTCAGCGACGCAGGTGGCATGAGAGCCGCCGGGCGTCATTTCCCCTGCGCCGCTGACCTGTATGCACGGCGCGCAGCGGCGCGGTACATACAGGGGGAGGAGGGCGGAGGGGAACGATCCCTCCTGCCTCCTCCCCGCACAGTGAGACCGCGGGCGGGTGAGCGGACCCTGCGCCCGCTTCACCCGTCCGTGGGAACGGACCGGCGGCGCCGGAGTAGCACACCAGCGCTAATCCTGCGCCGCGGCCATTTAAAGGACCCCCGCCGCCTGCTGGGGGCGGGAGAAATGCCAACTTCCCGGGAGGGCGGGGGGGGACCAATAGGGACCCCCGCCAAAAACGGGAGAGTTGGCACGTATGATATATATATATATACACATTACATATATATACTCTACCGTTCAAAAGTTTGGGGTCACCTACAAATACAGTGATGGACCTTCTACTGTAATCTATAATCTAATATAGTAAAGGAGAATTTACTTTGTGCTACACCTCATCAATGCAGCAAACGACTTTTGTTTTGACAATTATATAGTGCATGCTGACAAGTCATCATACAAACTCAATGATTGACCTTCTACTGTGATCTATAATCTGGTATAATCTGGTATATAATATATATATATAATATTAGAAGGTCCAGCATTGTATTTGTATGATGGCTTGTCAACATGTACTATATAGTTGTCAAAACATATGAATTTGAATATGGATTTGGGGATATAGCTGATTATTGCTCCATAAAGCAAGATTGCTTTTCTGAAGCTTTTTGTCAAACTAATAGTGAAAACATTTATTTATTTACTTTAAATTTCCAGCCTTGATAATGGCTTATCAAAAGCAATTGGATGTTATGTTCTGTATATTTCTTTTAATTAATAAGAACATAACACAGTCATATTTATAGCTAAGGGTTATTCTCATCACACAAAATGAATATGCACAGGGTATGCCATCTCTTTTTTCCAACTGCCAGGACTCTCACCAATCTCTAGATTGTATTGGATGACAGTATTGTTTTAGCAAAGCATTACCTTCAAAGATTTGACTGCTGGGAAGCCTTTGACTGTTCAATTGTGCTGCAGTTCCCTGCATAGCCTATAGACAAACGTGTCATTGTGCACAATGGGACAGGGCTCTAAAGCTTTAAGGATCTTTGGAAGTCCTGAAAATCAAACACAAAACATGTATGAAATGGTTTTGGTCTAAAACTCACCATTTTGCCTATAGGTTTCTATGGTGAAAAAAGTGAGTTTTAGACCAAAACTGTTTCATACATGTGTCCCAAAATGACGGCATATTCTACTGATAAACATACAGTTTATATAGAGGATTGTAATCAATAATTATTTGGCCAACTTGAGAAGTTTTCAAGTTTTACTGTTCACTCATAGAAAAAAACTAGTGGTGAATATAGGATCTCTACTTTTATCCATGTAAAGAAATGTTACTGTTTACATCCAAAAGTGAAATACCTGTTCTAGGTCTCTGGCTCTTCAAATAAGACATTCCAATGATTGAGCAGAACATTCTCAGCATGGGTCTTCAAATGAAAATGAGTACTTGACCTCTCATTTGTATTTCTAAGTAGTTTTCTATCCCTCTGCATGCCTTGTGAAAATACATTGATAGATATACTTTTAAAATGTACGATTATGTGTAGGTTATCTGATTTATAACCTTTGCTTACATAAAACCAAAGCAAACATTTTAAACATGAATTTTCACTTTTTAAACAAATGTGCAGTTAGGTTTTGTAAATATTGTACAGAGACCTTATAGTTTTGTCACTATAAATCCCCATATTGTTGAGATCAGTTGGATTTTCTGATATATTCAAAATATTCAAAAAGATGTCCTCGGTACTCGTGGTCTCCTTTGGATTTTCTGATATGACATAGTTAGACAAATTTGCTTCATTTGATGTGATAACAACCTGTGTCTTTTCAAATAATATTTCATGAATAAAAATAACCATGATTTGATTACCTCTTGCCTATTTGGTATTCTACTTTTAGATTCCTTCTGTTCTATATATTTTGTCTTTTCAATGCTTGATCCTTCTTGCTTTTGGCTTCCTACATAACATATTCCTTCCTACACTCAATCTTCACTTTGCTTTTTTATCTCCCCTCTTTATTTATATGATCAACAATGGTAACCACATAAGACACATGTGTCAAGCTCAAGGCACACTAGGTCATTATATGTGACCTATAATAGCTTAGACACAGTGAGCAGGGATGGACAAAGTCTAAAACCAGTAGGGCTGGATGTTCTCTTAACCTGACGGTTGGAGCTAGCACTTGGCAGTGGTGGTGGCACCAGCACAGAGATGAATGCTAGATTCGGAGTTCCAGCAAGCACCTTCACACTGCTCTGTTCTCAGCAGCCAGCCACCTTCAAAGGCTTTTTTGAAAGCAATCATATTACTGATCTAGTCAACAAGGGACAGTAGTAAACATCTTCCCATTGGTAAATGAGCACACACAAGTTGCTCAAAATGTTTTCATAATTCTCATGTATACTAGCTGTAGCAAAGTTTAATTTGACAATGATAACTTACTGCATCATTATTATGTTTTTAGATAGCAACAAAATCCCTTAAATCCATAACATAGTGAATTCATTGACATTGTATACTTTGCTATGTTTGTAGCAATAAAGTAGTTTTAAATTATTCATATATTCAATGTTTACCTGTTTGTTAGCCTTTGCAGTGTGCTGCTCAATTTGTATTCTGTGTTAGCATTTGTATTGCAGCCACGTTAGCTATTGTTCGAGATGCTGATTATTTTTTCGAATTGTGAACACGAAGGATTGTTGATATTACTATGCTCTGAGTTTTTCCTGTCCATTTTTCTATCTTTCTCACTGCTTTTGGTGTTAACTTTTTCATATACTGTGTTATTTATGTATTTATCGGACTGTTTTTTTTTTTAATGGCATACCTTTTTAAAGTAATATGTTATTTGAGTTATATGTAGAATCTGGATTGTATATTTTACATATGCCTGATTGTTTGGTGTCCTGCTTTTGGAAGTGATTCCTCTTTACCTTCTTATAAACTGTAATTATTTTATGTGGACATAATAAATATCTGTTATTGTATGCCATTTATGTTTTTGCTTATACTTTTTTGAAGATGTTTTGATTTATTATTGAAACTGTTTACTAACATAATTTACTTCAGGCCCATATTTTGGTATAGGTTTAACTAAGGGCTGTGAACAAAGTATCACTTAAAAATGCCGAAAGGGTTGGGTACTGCCTTGACTTATGGCCATTTTTTTCCAAAAAAGGGAATCATCACCATGTCTTCACAGGAAAATCTAAAATTTTCTCACCAACGTCTGCTAAAGCTATGCTTTAGCTCCTCACTGGAGCCAAATATAAATCAAGGACTTTTCTTGTGAAGATGTGGGGCTGCTTGCCTTTCTGCAATATAGTATTTACAAGATATGTTATCTGATTTTTGCAACTTTGCACATGCAACACATTGGTGCTAAATATGGTGCTGCTCCTGGTTATGCTTTATACCTCATTGGTGTCATAAAATTTGGTGATGGTGAGATGTACTGTATGGATACAGAAGGCACTTAAGATCAATCCTGATTATGTCTTGTCTCACACAAAAGGAGCAACCTACATGTCACAAACTTAAGATGATCTCCATTCCAAAGCTTATTTCTGAATTGTTTACTTAAAGCAGCTAAAGAAATATTTTCAATAGATTACTATAAAAACCATAAAACCATTACTGGCATTTAGAAGCATTAGGGCACACAAAAATCATAGGTACTCATAAAGCTGAGAATGCGATCCCCTGAGAGCACAATCAAATGTACTATTTTTATACTATAGATCATTATTTCATAACATGCCTTTTTAGGGGCAGATTTTTTTTTTTATGTTTAGTGCATCACCCTAGCAGTCCAATGATATCCCTCTACAGTAGGTACTTTACAGTGCTTTAGTCCAAGATATCAAGATTGAATGAGGTATCTATATAATTTAAATCACCGGTAATCTATTCAAAACCTTTCAAAGATTGACTAATTTAGTGGCTCCTGCTTTGGCACTAAATCAAGAGATGCTACTCACCAGAACTATATTACATAAGGTCAGTGTCAGACTGGGGTACCTAGAACCCACAGATGGAGTTAATTCTAGGGGCTCACCAATTGAGCTGCTTCTGGGCCCACCAGTGCAGTTTTTTTAGGGGCTCACCCCACAGCTACTGTAAATGTCTGTACGTGCCTCATATACTCTGCCTGTTGCTTCTCTTTCTCTGCTTTTTGCCTCTTCTGAGGCTGTATATGCAGTTAAAAAACAACTGTGGGTCTGCCATCCTCAAGGGCCTACCGGGGGTTTCCCCAATCCTCCAGTGGGCCTATCCAAGCCTGCATAAGGTAAAAATCAACAATGAAATTTGGTTTCCTACTGAGATGAACTGTTTCACATTGTGTCAAATTTAGAGTTATTTCTTATTTACACAGCCCTAACAAGTTTCTAACTTATGTATGCCCTTACTGCCCTGTTTATCTCTTTCACAGTGTTAAAGGGGTTGTCAAGCAGAGAAAAAATAATCTTAAATGGTGCCAGGTTGGGGAAAAAAAGGTATGCTTACCTTTATGTACATCACCACCGAGACTTTGGAGCTCCCCAGGACTCATTCCTCTTCACTTTGGGGGTTCTTGTTCTAACATGCAGGAGAGGAATGGAGAATAACCCTGTGTGTCAGGATGAGAAGATGGAGGTGAGGAGGAGTAAGTCCCAGAAAGTTCTAAAGCAGCGAAGGGGCAGGTTGGCAAGCATAACTTTTTTTTTTTTACTTTTTCCTGCACACTGCCATAATCTAAAATACTTTTTTCTCCTCTGGAAACCCTTTTAACTTACCAATGTCTTAGTGGAATCCTAATTGCTGGTTTTGCCCTTATTCACACATTAAATATATTGTAAAAAAGTAAATATAACAATGGAAATTTCTTTATATACAAATTCCTGAAGCTGTACAAGATAAATAAAATGACCTCAAGTCATACATATACAATATATCACAAAAGTGAGTACATTTTGTAAATATTGTACAATGTCTTTTCATGGGACAACACTGAAGATATGCCACTTTAATACAATGTAAAGTAGTCAGTGTACAACTTGTATAACAGTGTAAATATTGTATGTCCTCAAAGTAACTCAACACACAGCTACCAATGTCTAAGCCACTGGCAACAAAAGTGAGTATACCCCTAAGTAAAAATGGACAAATTGTGCCTACCGTGTCAATATTGTGTGTGCCCCATTATTTTCCAGCACTGGCTTAAGTCTCTTGGGCATGAAGTTGACTAGCGCCTCACAAATTACCATTGGAATCCTCTTCATCTCCTCCATGACGAAGCTGGTGGATGTTAAGGACTTTGGGTGATATGCATGAAATCTGGCGTAAACACGGCAAATTTCATGCGCATTATACTGGCATAGAATGCACCTGATTTATAAACCCGCTATACAGCAGGTCATAAATAATGTGCATTTTAGCGCTCAGGCGACATTTCTGTATCAGGTATACACATTGAAAGTGGTATACCTGTTCCAGCTGTAATGTGCCTAGAAATGCTGTAGCAAAGCTACAAATATGCAGCTTCGCTATGGTTCTAGTGCGCCCGAGAGTGGTGTGCGGGAGATTTAAAAATGTATGAACAGGGCTGTGCCAGATATCGGGCTGAAAAGACGTCAGATATCAACCGCTGGCCCGTTCATACATTGTGCTTAGAGATGGGCGAATTGATTCTAAAGAAGTGGAATTCGTTTAGAATTTCAGGAAAACTTCGGTTCTGAACGAAGTCGAGGTTTGGGGTACTTCGGGTGAACGAAGTGTGCTTTTGATTGTTTAAATGGCTGCGGCCAGGGGTTTTACATGGGGCAAAGCACTCTGGGAGGAAAAAGGGGCATAGCCTGCATGACATGTGCAGAGAAAAAATGGACGGCGGGATTCTGTGACGCACGCCTATATAAGTCCGGGCGCGACGCTGGGAGCCCCCCATCCTTTCACTGTACTGATCAGGGAAGGTGCTGCCGGGCGGGGATTGTGTTAGCTCTTATGAAGAACTGATTTTTATACAGCGATTTTTTTTGGGTGTCTCGCTTGTCTCAGAGAACTGCTTCTCTTAATGTTCTATTTCTGATTTTTTGGGGTATTGCATCTGAAGTCCAGTGTGCGTCCACTGCAGCTGCATATTACATTTTTTAATGATATCTGCTTTACAGCACATTGCATATCCAAGGGGGATCTGAGCCAGTTCCTGTTGTATTCATTTAAAGAAACAGCGTTTTTAAAATACAAATACCACTTCATTTTTGGATGCTCAATTCTTTTGCGCAATTTACATCCAGGGGTTAATTAAGCATTGTTTTTCTGCTGTGGTGACAAAAATAAACCGTCTTTTTCATCGCCAAAAATTACAATTTTTCTGTACCATAATTCACAAGCAAAGGTTAATTACAATTTTTTCTCTTGTTGTGTAGCGTAGAAAAACACGCAATTGTAACACGCTACAAAGCTAGTAGTTCGTGGCTGCTCAATTCTTTTGCGCAATTTACATCCAGGTTTTAATTAAGAGTTGTTCTGCTGCTGTGGTGACTCCAAGAAACCGTCTTTTTCACCGCCAAAAAATACAATTTTCCTGTAGCCTAATTCACCAGTGAAGGTTAATTACAATTTTTTCTCTTGTTGTGTAGCATAAAAAACACGCCATTGTAACACGCTACAAAGCTCGTAGTTTGTGGTTGCTCAATTGTTTGGCGTAATTTACATCCAGGGGTTAATTAAGCGTTGTTCTGCAGTTGTACTCAGTAAAAGAAACTTTGTTTTTCACCGCCACAGAAGAAATTCTGTAGCATAATTCATATCCGGAGGTTAATTAAGCCTGTTTGTGCTTTTATATTGAGTAAAATGCACAGAGTTTTTAAACGGCACATACAAGTAAATTTTCCTGCCCATTTGGGGAGCGCAATTTATATCCAAGGGTTACCCAAGCTTCTTAGTGGGTTCATTTGGAGTCAAATACAGGGTGTGTATTTATCATATACAGATATCTTCATCAAACAGTGTCTGTACATTTTAGAACAAACAGTATGTCAGACAGAGAGGTGGCAGGCTCTTCACCTGCGAGTGGCAGAGGCACAAACATTCCAGGCCCAGGTCGCAGCACAGCAAGGGAAAGTCGCAGCAGGGGTCACTCGGTGAGGCCACAACTGCCACTGTCATCTAGCGGCCGTGTGTTGTTCAGCTACCCAATGGTTCTTGATTGGTTGACTAGGTCATCCACTTACTCCCAGATGACATCTGAGAACCCAGTCAAGAGTCAGTGGGTTCGCCAGACACAACCCTTAGTTGGCATGGCCCGGGAGCGGAGTCAGGGCCCTCCTGTCCTCAACCCGCCTCTGTCCCATCCGGTTCTCAGCCAGACATCTACTATGTGGTCTGGGCCAGCGCCACTAGGCGCGGGGAAATGAACAATTTGAGGAGGGCAATCAGCAGCTACTTGGCAGCAAAGGGAAATCGGCCAAATTTTCCCCCTGCTTCTTGCGTAGGCGGCAAAGTATAGATTTTGAGAGTGGCATGGGAGGTCTTTGTTGTGAGGGGCCAGCCTCTGCATACCAAAACGGTGATGAGGACAGCAGTGACGATGAAAACACAATAGATGATGATGTACCCGACTGCACTTGGGAGCCGGGTGAGGCAAGGGCTTATCATCGTTCAGGAGAAGAGGGCGTCAGCTTGCGCGTTAGGCAGCCAGCGCAGCCAGCAAGTGGGTCGTGTGGCCGTGAGTCAGCAGGATAGCAGCAGTGTGAGGTCGGGAGCCAAGCGGCCACAGGGTAAAAAAACCCGCTTCGCAGGCCCAAGAATGTAGCGGCACAGGGGCTCAGCGAGGCAGCGCGGCAGTAGTCACTCAGTGCGGAGCGTTGGCATTTAAAATCCGATACTCGGCGGTGTGGCAGTTCTTTGCTAAGACACCGGAGGGCCGATATGGGTATATGTAGAATCTGTAGGCAGAAAGTGAACCCTAGCAGGGAGCTAACGTTGGCACCATGGCCCTGCGTCAACACATGCGCGTCCCCATCCGGTGGCCTGGGAGAAACGTGGCTCAGATGTGGTGGTCCACCCTTTGCCGCCGCAGCAACGCAGCAGGCCCAGGGGCACGCATGCCATTGCAGCCAGTCAAGGCTCCACCACCTCTGCAGAAGGGAGTGTTTCTCTTTGACATCATCTCCCACTCCAGCTGCTCCTGCTCCTCGCTACTCATGGCGCCAGCAGTCGTTCAGCGAGGCGATTGCAACGAGACAACAGTATGCGTCCAAAACCCATCCAAAGGTGCAGAAGCTGACCGTACTCCTGCCCAAGTTGTTGGTGCTGCGTCCCTCCCTTTTCCCAAATGGTGGACTCTGCACCGTTCAGAGAACTAAATGGCTTGTGCCGAGCCGAGATGGAGAGTTCCAAGCCGTAATTTCTTTCCTAAAAGGCAGTACCAGCACTTCATTAAATATGTAGAACAGAAGGTGGGCCAGCCCTTGAGCTTATCGGTTTGTTCCAAGGTGCACGGCAGCGCGGACGTCTGGAGCTGTAAAACTACGGTCAGGGCCGTACATGTCCTTTACGGCCCACGGGGTGAATGTGCTTCCGGCCCAGGCACACCAACAACTTGGACAGGGACGCCGCTTTTCTCCTCCACGTTGTCAAACTGCGGCTCCTGGCCAATGTCGCCTCCTCCACCACCCCACCATCTCAGCCCCCACAAGTACTGCTCCATCATACCACATGTGTAGGGCACAGCGGTGTCACGCAGTTCTTAATCTGGCTTGCCTCGGCGAACGAAGTCACACGGGGGAGGAAACTGCCCCGCTTTCATGCAGCAAGAAAATGGATGTGTGGCTTTTCCGCGCCAACTGCAAATCGGAACCATGGTGACGGAATGGGAGGAACATGGTGCCCGCGCTGCCCCGAGAGGGATGGTCCATGCGCCCTGCATGGCGCAGTGTTCAATCTGGTTGTGAAAAGGTTCCTGAAGTCTTTCACCGATCTTCAGAAGATTTTGAAAAATGGCCCAGGAAACTGTGCATGCACTTCATCCTTCTTACAAAGCCAGGAACACCCTCTCGAGTTGCAGCGGCAGAAAGGGCCCTCCCCAAACACTTGATTGCGATGTTTCCACCGTTGGAATTCCCGCCCGACAGTTGGACGACTGTATGAACAGAGAAAGGCCATTAACGATTTTTTGATGATCCGGCGGACGGAGTATCCCCCCGGTAAAAATTTTATGTCAGTCAGTGGCGCCATGCATGAACCTGCCGTTTGTGAGGCCATTCGAGGAGGCCCGTTATTTGTCAGCGCAGGATACGGAATGAATTAACGTCATTCCCCTGTTCATGGGGCCCGGAAAGGTGGGGGGGTGGGGACGAAATGGAGGAGGGGAGGACTTGGGAGAAGCTTGTTGGTAAAAAGAGTGGTTGTTCCGGGGAAAAGAGAGGAGGAGCGGAGCAGCTGGAGGGTGTAATGGAGATGAGGAAGACGAGGCAGATGACCCGCAAGCCCGTGGCAAGTATTTCAGTGGAGATGGAGGCAGGGAGCCCCTCGGAGTCACTTGTGCAGATGGCCCGCCAGCTGTGAATTTCCTTTGGCAGTGCAGCCAAAAAGTCAGCATCCGGCCCGGGGGGATGAATCTGCCTCCCAAAACCCATTGGACCCTCGCTACCCGGGCCAAAATGTGAGCCTTTTTCCAGCTATTGGAGGGGGGACAACTAAATATATAGGGAAATCTCGTAGTCAGTTTGGTCGCTGCCTATGTGGGATCGTCCTCCCTTTACAGGGTTGAAACCGGGGGGGTTTTCAGAGTCACGTACTAAGCCGCGGGTTTCTGGGGGAGGTGGGGGGGTAGGGCAGTACCTGCTCCAAACGCAGCAATGTGTCTGGAGTCACTGATGGAGCTTCTTCACACCGCCTAGTGGGAGGGCAGTCGCCAGCAGCAGCAGAGGACCTGGAGCAGACCCTGAAACCAACAGGTGGTGGCCTACTTGGACAGCACTCTGCCACCCCAGTTAGAAGATCGCTGGACTACTGGGCAGCCAAAAAATGGATGTTTTGGCCGCAACTTGCCGAGTTTGCAGTGGAGAAGCTGTCCTGCCCGGCCAGTAGTGTGGCATCGTGTGGGTGTTCAGTGCGGCGGGGGCCATCGTACCCCAAGGAGAACCCGCTTGTCCACGGGAAATGTGGAACAACTGGACCTTTGTCAAGTTTATCAGGCGTGGATCGGCCAGGATTTCCACACACCAATGCCCAGGCGTTTAAAAACTTACATCAGCCATGACGCCTCACCCCAAACTGTGAGAAATGAGTCTGGGTTCAAACTACCTGCCTCAGCCCCTAATCTGATGCCGCACCCTCTGATTTCCACACATCTGCTGACAGTTTCTCCATCTGCCACCAACCATCTTTACCAGGGACTGGTATTGCCACCCACCTGCCACTCTCTGACCTCATGCTGCTGCCGCCGTCGCCTCCACTCTCTGTCATTGTGCCACTCTGTGGCCTACTCCAGTTTTTGCCACCTCCAGAATGTCATTTTGCCACTGTCTGACCTCATGCTGCTGCTGTTGCGTCTGCGGACCTCCCCAAACTGTGTCAATTGTCCCACTCTGTGGCCCACTCCCGTTTTTTCCACCTCCAGAATGTCATTGTGCCACTGTTTTGACCTCATGCTGCTTTCTGTGGCTGCTGCCTTGACCTACACACTGTGATTGTGCACTGTCTGACCTCATGCTGCTGCTGTGGCTGTGCTGTGACTACATACTGTGTCATTGTCCCACTCTGTGGCCTATTCCTGTTTTTGCCACCTCCAGATGTCATTGTGCCACTGTCTGACCTCATGCTGCTGCTGTGGCTGCTGCGTGACCCAAAACACTGTGTCATTGTGCCCTCTGTGGTTACTCCCGTTTTTGCCACCTCCAGATGTCATTGTGCCATTGTCTGACCTCATGCTGCTGTTGATGCCGTCAACTCCACACTGTGTCATTGTGCCACTCTTTGGCCTACTCCTGTTTTTGCCACCTCCAGAATGTCATTGTGCCACTCTCTGACCTCATGCTGTTGTGGCTGCCGCCGTCACCTCCACACTCTGTCACTGATGTTGCCATCTGAGCCCTCCACTTGTTTTTTTTCAGCTGTCTCTGCCATGACTTTATCAGGCTACATTCCCCCTTCAGTTTTTTGGTCAGTTTTGCCCTCTTTTAAATGCCCAGGGAATTTTATGTGACGCGATTCTAAGAGCGGCGGCAGTCATCTGCGTGTCATACTAAAACACAAAATTGTATGAAAACAAAACAAGCTCCCTTTGCATATTTTTGCATGGACAAATTTTTACAGCCCCTGGGCTTGTGCGCCTGGAAATAGCTGTTTTTTAACGTGAGTCATCCCGAAGTAATTTGGAACGAAGTTATTTTTTGCCGAGAAATTCGGCGAAGTGAACGAACTGAATTTCGGGAAATTCGCCCATCTCTAATTGTGCTCCTTCACCTTTTGTTTGAGGATGCCCTATAAATGCTCAATATGGTTTAGATCTGGAGACATGCTTGGTCAGTTCAGCATGTTACCCTAATTTTCTTTTGCAATACAGTGGTCGTCTTGGTGGTATGTTTGGGGTCGTATTATGTTGCCCTGTGGTCCAGTATCCAAAGGGAGGGGATCATGTTCTGCTTCAATATGTCACAGTGCATGTTGGCATTCATGGTTCCCTCAATGAAATGTACCTCCCCACAGCTGACAGCACTCATGCAGCCAGAAACCATGTTACTGCCATCACCATGCTTGACTGTAGGCAAGATACACTTTGTAGTCCTCACTTTGTTGCCGCCATGCATGCTTGACACCATCTGAACCAAATAAGTTTATCTTGGTCATGGTTCCAGTAATTATTTTCCTTAGTCTGCTTGTCTTCAGCAAACTGTGAGCTTTCTTGTGCATTATCTTTAGAAGAGGCTTCCTTCTAGGATGACAGCAATGGAGACCTATTTGATGCAGTGTGGTCTGAGCACTGACAGGCTAACCCTCCACCCCTTTAACTTATGCAGCAATACTGGCAGCAATCATACATCTCATACATTTCTGTATATGACATTGAGCATACACACTCAACTTCTTTGGTCGACCATGGTAAGGCCTGTTCGCAGTCAAGCCTGACTTGTTAAACCACTGTATGGCCTTAGTCACCGTGCTGCAACTTGGCTTCAGGGTGTTAGCATTTTTTTTATAGCCTAGGCCATTTTTATGTAGCACAAACATTTTGTTTTGTGGATCCTCAGAGAGTTCTTTACCATGAACCACAATGTTAAGCTTCCAGTGACCAGTATGAGTGTGAGAGCAATACCAAATTTAACACACCTGCTACCCATTTACACCTAAGACCTTGTGACGAGTCATATGATACCATGGAGGAAAAATTGCAAATTCGGCACAATTTGTCCGTTTTCACTTGGGGTGTACCTTTTGTTGCCACCAGCTGTTTAGACATTGATGGCTGTGTTGAGTTATTTTGAGAGCACACGAAATTTACACTGTTACACAAGCTATACAATTACTACTTTACATTGTATCAGTGTCAAATCATCAGTGTTGTCCCATGAAAAAACATAATACAATATTTAAAAAACAAATTGAGGGGTGTTCTCACTTTGTGAGATATTGTAGTACTATATCTTTAACATCCATTTTATTTTTCTTTGGGTACTTAGGGCTAATCATTTTGGGAATACTGTATAGCATAGTGCAGTGTGGTAGCCAGCAGGGATTGTCCACAAGCTTTAGTTGAAATCCAGTCCTGTATACTGGTTATAAATAATACATAAGTTTTCGTCTTTCAGCGCATATGCACTAATGCTAATTTCACTAAAGGAAATTAGAAAAGTCTATTTCTGTCATTATGTTTGCTCTTTTTTAATCTATTAATATAATAAGCTTTATTTGGTCTCATTATACATAGTGCAAAATTCATGCTGGTAATTTATGTGAGTTAAATCCATAAAGATAAAATAAATCACATTACTAATTTAAACACATACTTTAAACACTTCTTAAATACTTCCAGCTATCATAAAAATGATTTCTCTAAATGTATACTTACCAGAGAGTGAGTAGGTCACAAAATATATCTGACCTTAACCACAATAACATTTCAAATCACTAACCTTTACCATGGATATTTCTAGAGAGTTCGATGATGTGCTCTATATCTCTCTAAAAAGTAATATCTTTTTCCATAATGTCATAATAAAAATGGATAGTGAAAAGGGAAAACATAAATTACTTATATTACTACCATGCTGATAAAATCCATTTAAAAATATCCGCTTTGGACTTTCAATGTTTTAGTCTTGGTGAATTATGTATAAACACTGCGCTTTTTTTCTTATTGTTTTTCTTTTAGACTGCTGAAGATTTCAGATAAACCATAAGTATTTATTGTGAGGCTAACTTAAAAAACTGAAAGACCGTGCACTGTCCAATAAAGAATTGACTGCAGCAAGAATTGCAGATTTGGAATAGATTAATTACATGCCTATAGAGCACTACATCAACAATGAGTGATACTATTATGATTACGATGCAATTGATGATTTTCATTGCTGAACTATTAATTATATTATTATTCACTAAAACAAGCTGTAAGAGGTCAACGGGTAGAGTGGTTGATGGAAGGTATTTATCACCAAGGTGGCTGGCCTTGGTGATATAAAAACCCTATAGTCTGTTCCCAATGACGTTATGTTGCTGAGCCTATTATTTTTATAGTAGTTCAGGTCTAGATTTTTTTATGGAGTGGTTGGAGAGCCTGGGGGGAAAAGGTTGCTCCCATAGTCCAGCCTGGGCCTTACCAGGCATATAAAAGGCGGCTGACACATAACTTAGGGTGGAACAGTCTGATAACACTGGAGGCTTTAGTGTGGACATCTGTACCACTGACCTGGTGAGGCTGTTTCATTGTTTATCTTTGTTATTCCTGAAATAGAGCTGTTCTGGATTTTATCTGTTTAAAAGCTGGAGAAAGTGGGGTTTTGTTATTGTTTTGAGTCCAAAAGACAAAAACTTTGGGCCACATGTATGAAAACTGTTTAGGTCTAAAACTCAATTTTTTTTCCCATAGTTTGCCCGCTGAGCTATCAAACCCACAGTTGAGGTTTCGGATGTGGGCGAAATAACCCAAGAGCACAGGTGGTAAAAATTGGTGCATATAGGGCATAGCCTGGGTAAAGATCATAGCATGCTCTTAAGTTATGGAGGAGCTCATTAAGCACCTGGTGCAAAGCAACTTGCAACAGCAGCAGGCTCAACAGGAAACAAACAGGGCTCAACAGGAGACAAACAAGCTCATGCTTCAATAGAAGGCTCTCCTGACAGAAACCATCAGAACCATTACGCCTGTGCCTCCATCAAGCCCAAGCGACAATACTAAGGCAAGGAGGACTGCGAGAGGGGCATCACAAAGGATGAATCCAGAAGATGATGTTGAAGCCTTCCTGTCTGTGTTTGAGATAGTGGCAAACAGAGAAAAACTGCCACCTGAACAATGGGCAGAGGTCCTCGCCCAATATCTAACAAGCGAGCCTCAGAAAGCATACTACAACTTGACTCTGTATGATGCTAAGGAGTATGGCAACTTAAAGGCAGAAATACTGGTGCATCTGGGTGTTATGTTGGCAGTCAGAGCACAAAGGGTGCACCACTAGGCATATAGCAAGGACAAGCTTCCCAGGTCCCAAAGGTTACAGCCTGACACCTGTACTTCTGCCCAGATGGTGGAAACAGTAGTAATTGATCGCTTTGTTCACTCACTGAGTCCGTCCAATGCTGGGTTGCTCAGAGAGACCCCTCAGAATGCGACTGACCTCATGAGCCTGGTAGAGTGCTATGTGGCTGTCGAGCTGTAATGATAATCAAAAATCAAATGACTATCTTGAGCCAAATCATGGTGAATCATTTCTATATTTTTATATCAAATTTATATCATCAGCTATGATAATGCAAAACTTGCATCTCTAGCCTGTTTGTATTTCAGTCTTGATACAATGTCTCCTTGTTTCTTGGGTTCAAAGTTACAAACCTGTTTACACTTCTTTTGACTTAATACACATGAAAGTTTTCTTTATTTTGTCTTCGGTTAGGATTTCTTCACTCAGTATAGGCTTTTGACTTATTCCCTGTCTACAGGAGGTGTTTCTATGTATTTTGCTTTAAACTTTGGAGCAGGCTACTCCGTGGTAAAAAAGTAGGATTAGACAAATAACACTTTTGTTTAATTAACACATATAAATCTATAACATTGGCCATTAAGACCAGAAGCCTCTTTTTCCGTGATAGAGACATCTGTACATGGTGATGTTTGTTGTTCTCCCTGAGGGTTTTTGTCGGTCCTTCACCATTGTGGCTTCTCAATGTCTGATGTTCGGATGTGATGAGATAATACTCTCCAGGTGATGTTGTAAGCACTTAAAACCTTTGTAAATAACTATTTTTCTTTTACAAACTGTACATAATATCACACTATTTTCTGTAATCAATTTATATTATTATCATTTTATCATACTTGATTTATTATTGGACTATTGTAAAAATAAATCTGTGTTATATCCTTATTGACTGGCCTTCTTTAAAGTTGTATCCCAAACCTGTATTGATAAAACTTGTCAAAACACGAGCACTCCCTGGGCAGTCTTTGGAGTCTGTGATCCCACTACTGGAGTATCCAAAGTGGAGCTGGAGCTCAAAGGAGGTGGCTCAAGTCTTCCATGGAGGGGTGACATCAGTGACCAGGAGCCAAGCCCATCCCATCATGTGTTGGAGGCGCCATGGTCCAGGCAATATAGCTGACCATTGGGCCACCCCCACCAAGCCCAGGGACTGTTCTTCAGGGAGGCACTGCTCCCTGTTTGCCCACACCACCTGCAGTGCTCTTCCTCATCCTGGCGAAGGATTGCAGGTCTGATTGGAAATAGTAAATGGAGACAAGTTGACTGGATTTTTGGACTCAGGGATCCTAGTCACCCTGGTGACTGCTACACTGCCCTATGAGCTGGTACCCAGGAAACGAGGGGGGGTTAGGTGTATTCATAGGGATATCAAGGTATATTAAATGGCCCAGATTACCCTGCATACAGACTGTGGTGCCATGTCCCATGGGGTGGGAATTGTAAAAGACTTACTACATGATATAATTGTTGGGCAGGACTTCCCTCTGTTCTGGGACTTATGGGGCCACCATCCCATGGTTTTGGGGATATTATAAGTCTATGTGTCAGTGTAAGTGAATTTTATTTGTCTTTGTTGGCTGGGGATGAGGAAGAGGAGGTGTCATCTGAAGGGATTGTCCCTGATCTGGAGGTCTCCTGGGAAAATTTTGGGACCACCAGCTCCAAGATTTGACTTTAAAGGGCACTCTTGATCAGGCAACAGTATTGAATGGTTTTCCCCAAGAGCCAGAGGCCAATACTTTTTTTCTCAAAGTGAGGGATGAGGTAATGGAGCCATTGATTGTACAGGGGCCTTATCAATGTCTGGTCCTAGATATGACCCATTCTCATGTGTTGAGTGGTCACCTGCAGGGCTGACAAAACCCAATAGAAGGTACTACAGCGGTTTTACAGGTAGAGTTGCTCTAAGGAAATCCGCGACTACTGTCAGTCTTGCCCCTTGCCAGTTTACCTCTCTGGTCACCCACTTTAGTAGTCCGTCAGTCTCGCTACCTATTATAGAAGTCCCATTTCACTGCATATCCATGGACTGGGTGGGGCACCTGGCTAAGGAAAAGACAGCATTCTCCACACCCGATGGCTGCTACCAGTATGTCAGAATGCCTTTCGGGCTACAAGGAAGCCCCTGCCAACTTTCAGAGGGCCATGGAAAGAATCTTATGCCCCCACAAAAATTATACATTATACATATATATATATATATATAGTATGATACTAAGTAAAACTACAGCTGAAAAAGACTTAAGGCCTCATGTATAAAAAAAAAAAAAACTGTCTACGTGTAGGACTTTCTTTGTAGCCCAAAGCAACCAATCAGAGCTCCCCTTTCATTTTTTCAGAACACTATATGAAATGAAAGGGGAACTCTGATTGGTTGTAATGGGTAACAAAGAAAGTCTTACATCTAGATAGGTTTAATACATGAGGCTCTTAGTGATATTGGTGGGTAGTAGTCTTAAATAAAATAAAAAGAGGTATCGGTGCATCAAAAGAGGTATGGATGCTCCAAACAAAAACACAGTTTGGTTTTTATACAACTCACTTGTGAGGCCGCTCATGAAATTTTGCATACATTTTTGTGTGCCATTAGGTATGAAATAGGTGAGAGGGAGTGTATAAAGAGGAGGATGACCAAGTCAGTTTGGGGAGCTGGTGAACTGTACTACTAATACAGGCTATAAAACTTGGAATGATTCAGTTTGAAAAAAAAAAAAGACTAATTAGGGAAATGTAATCATCACATACAAATATGTGAATGTACAGCCCAGAGATTTCTTGAGTGGTCACTTTACACTTAGGCCTGTAATCATGATAAGGGGGGCATTATCTATATCTAGAGGAAAGAAGATTACAAATGCAGGATTATGAGACTATGGAACTAACTGCCACAAGATGTTGTGATGGTGGATTTAGTAAAAAAATAAATCAACAAGGCATTTGATGTCTTTCTTAAAAAATTCATATTACACATAATAGTTACTAAAATTTGGAAATAAGATTAAGGGATGTATTCTAATTGCCATTTGATTCAGCCTTCCCCTGAATAAAACAGTAGGGTTATATGTTGAAATTGATAAACTTGGTTCTTTTTCCAACCTTTTTTACTGTTATTACAGACATTTTGACGTACCCAAAAGTCAAGGTCAGGAAGGGGTTCCCGAATTATGACGTATGGATACGTCATGGCAATCTTGCGAGCTCACAAGCGGAGCTCGCAAGATCACGGCATGGAACCAGCGGTATATTACTGCTGGCATCATGCCGCAACCCCTGTGGCTGGAGTGGGCCGGGCTAGCATTAAAAACTACAACATCTTACAGAATAAGGGACACAGCGCTGGAAATAGCATGTCTGTCACTAGCTTGTGCTGTCCTCAGCAAGGGGGGCATAAACTCTGTGACAAGTTCTCTATAAGTATTCAGCTAGCTCAATTAGATAACTATTAATCAAGAATGTAGCAATACCTGGAAAATCACAGCAACTAAATCAGCAAATAACATACAAGTGCAAAAATTAAGTAGTTATATAAAATGCAGCAAAGATGGTTTTGAGGAAGTGAAAAGGTTTAACTTAAAGCCAATTATATGGATCAGTAGTATAATGTTGAATTAGGTTTACAAGAGTACAGGAAACATTGAAACATGGCAAAGCTATGCAATAACATTAGACTCATCACTGTACAGTAAGTTGTAAAAAAGTAATTGCCGGGATGGCAGTATCTGTATAATCCCTATTAAGTAGACTTTGCCACATTCCAAGAGCCATACAGTTTTTTACATTTTTTTGGTGATGGGATGAGCTGTGTAGACTTTTTTCTGCCATTGTCTTTTGCTTTTAAAATGTGATATTGTTGACTATATGACATAAATAATATGTTAAGATTATTATATGGCTCAGTATGATAACCATAACGTTTTTTTTAATCTTTCACTACTTTTCACAGTACAAACACTATTTAAATAAGAAAAGTGTTTTTATGTCTCTGCACTTACATACTTTTTTTTTACTTTTCTGTCACTGAAGCTATGTGTGGGCTTATTATTTACTGCATGGATCACCATTAATTCAATATATACATAAGCATGCACATAAATGTGTTAATAAAAGTTATTGTCATATTTTTCGCACTATAAGACACCCTTTGTTTTCCCTGAGATAGTGCTGTACAGTGGCGGTATGTAACTGATCAGTACAGCCGGCGCTAACAGCAGGGATGGAGCCAGCTACATCCCTACTGTTAACAGTTTAGATGCTGCGGTGATCGCAGCCGCAGCATCTAATTGAATAAAGAGCAGCAGGGTCATTGCTAGGGTCCTAAAACATCCGGGGCCCATGCCCTTTGTTTTAAGTTTTGCTTAGTAGGACTGAATTCGCATAGCATTATTCACACCACATTGTGAACTGTGGCATGTATTCTTAAATAGAAAAAACTTATGTTCATGTCACTAATTTTATGAGTATTTCACATAGATCCTGTCCATCACCTCAACAGTCACTGTACAATGAAAATCAGTGTTGGGGGGCGTGGCCTGACTGGGGATGTAGACAGACGCACTTAGAGAGAGCTTCAGCCTGGGACTTTGGAAAACGGCTCACCTAAACCTCCTGCGGCAACTAAACCGACCCTTAGACCATTCTAAGGCCTGCATTTTACTGCAAGGATCATTTTGGGACCACCTGCACCTTTTTACGCCATACAGAACCGGAGTTCTGGTGTAGAAGAGAGTGAAGCACCTGCTTGCAGAGACGGCGGCCATCTTCACGCGCCCTCACTTACCACAGTCATCTCTCACCAACCCTCCTCGTTTTCAGTGAGGCTCCGAGCGGGCGTCAGTGCGGGGAATCGGGGCTGCGACCGGCCACAAAGTTTACTTGCGGAAGAACTGCAAAGCTGCTGAACAGCGGATGCCTAACCCGCCGAAGAAAGCTGCACATCTAGCCGGGCTCGGCTCTCAGGTACCGGCGCTTGGCGCCATCTCACTGCCGCGCCCTATCCCACGAACCGGGGCTGCGGTCGATCGTGGGGCCGCGGTGTCTGCCTGCGGGGTGCCTGCAAACTTACTGAATAGCCTGTGCTTAGCTAAGCTGCCCATCTAGCCGGGTTCGGCGCACAGATACCGGCGCTCGACGCCATCTTACTGCAGCGTCCTATCCCACAACACCGCTGTATCCCTTTGCTTAAGGGAGCTCAGTGCAAACATATTAAATTTCTCGGCTTGCCGCCGAAAGAATAAGGAAAGGGACTTTGGCCAAGAATACTGATGAACCCCTGCCCTACTCTGCAACAGGCTTGCACAGTGATTTAAATTGTGAATCCGCCACTATATCCCTGCTAGCTGCGGCTGGCGCCATTTTGATGATAGCCTGCACACTATAACACAACTACTCCTTTTCTACCAAAAGATCAGAGGGTGTTGGAAAATCTACTCCTCCTTTACTCTCATCTGACAATAGAGGAGAATATTCTAATTGCTCATCCCTTTGACTTATTCACCTTGCTCACAATCCAGTCTTCAGTTAACCCTTTACAACCCTGAAGATACAACAGCTCCTAAATGGAGACTCCTACTAGCCCATTCTACTCACTCTTGCAAACTAACACTGCTTGCCAGCAGCCCCAAGACTTAACCCTGCACTACTTACCAAGGTTTCTACCGCGGTACAAAACTACTGGAAAATCTCCAGCCAGCGTCACAACTAGAGATGGGCGAATTGATTCTAACGAATTTCAGGAAAACTTCGGTTCTGAACGAAGTCGAAGTTTGGGGTACTTCGGGTGAACGAAGTGTGCTTTTGATTGAGCACATGGCATTACATGGGGCAAAGCACTCTGGGAGGAAGAAGGGCATAGCCTGCATGACATGTGCAGAGATGAAGCCAATCAGAGACCGGCGGGATTCTGTGACGTCACCGCACTATATAAGTCCTGGCGCGACGCTGGGAGCTCATACCGCTCTCACTGTACTGATCAGGAAGGTGCTGCCGCGGCTGATTGTTACTGAAGAACTGATTTTTATACAGCGATTTTTGTGGGGTGTCTTAGCTTGTCTCAGAGACTGCTTCTCTTAATGTTCTATTTCTGATTTTTTGGTGTATTGGATCTGAAGTCCAGTGTGTGTCCACTGCAGCTGCATATACATTTTAATGCTATCTGCTCACAGCACATTGAATATCCAAGGGGGATCTAAGCCAGTTCCTGTTGTATTCATTTAAAGAAACAGCGTTTTTATAATACAAATACCACTTCATTTTTGGCTGCTCAATTCTTTTGCACAATTTACATCCAGGGGTTAATTAAACGTTGTTCTGCTGCTGTGGTGACTCCAAGAAACCGTCAGGGGCAAGTCTGGTGCTAGCAGCCACCCAGGAAGTTGGTGGGAGGAGCCTGTCGGTGCTGCTGTGCTGCTGAGGACCGTGTGGAGCTAGGTAGGGGAGACCTTGCCTAGTGAAGCCGTACTGCCTGGGACCTTTTGGCTTGAGGACTGTAACATCTACCTTGTGAGTACCCCCGTTTTTCATCTGCTTTCCCAGGGGGGTGCCCGAGGAGAGGCCCAGGCAAGGACTTGCTCTTTGTGGAGTATATAGTGCTTTGGTGCATTAAGTTTATTTACCACCTATTACATCTGGTGAAGATTTGTGTTGGACTGTTTCATAGCCAAAAAAAAAGAGACCCCTGTACCATCTGGGAGTGAGTGCCCCGAGGACCACCTGCCTTCCTGGGGGGGTGGCAGCCCCCCAGGAGGGCGCGGGAGCCACTAACATCATGGAGCAGCAAGCAGAGAATCCCGCTCCCCGGTCTGTGCCGGCGGGGAGTGTGGCTACCATGCGACCGGCCAGTGCCTCTGCCTCTCTGTCAAGGCAGCCGGGTGAACCCCGCAGAAATGGGGGGGACATTCGAGCTGTAGCGGAGGCAATGGTGAAGGCAGCAGGGCAGACTAAGGATGCCTATATAGCGGAGGTGGAGAACTGGGGCTCCATGCGTGAGGGAGAAGGAGCAGGAGCCATTGCATCCCGTTACCTCCGCTATTCAGCAAGATACCAAGGCCTGGGGCAAAGGATGGCCGTGGTCAGCAAGATCTACAGGTAGCAAGGCCAAA
>JAODAL010042141.1:0-35150 GCA_025379985.1 Phyllomedusa bahiana | reverse complement strand
CACCCTGTGACACGGAGTTTCCCACCTCGGGGGCCTGCCCCTCCTGCACGGGAAAACCCTCCCTGGGGTCTGCCCCTCTCTGACTCTGGACCCCACCTCTGGGCCTGCTCCTCCTGAACGGAGATCCCCCTCTGGTGCCTGCACCTCTGTGACACTGGAGATCCCTCCTCTGGGGCCTGCACCTCTCTGACACTGGAGCTCCCTCTTCTGGGGTCTGCCCCTCTCTGACTCTGGAGCTCCCACCTCTGGGGCCTGCTCCTCTCTGACACTGGAGATCCCTCCTCTGGTGCCTGCACCTCTGTGACACTGGAGATCCCTCCTCTGGGGCCTGCACCTCTCTGACACTGGAGCTGCCTCTTCTAGGGCCTGCACCTCTCTGACACTGGAGCTCCCTCCTCTGGGGCCTGCACCTCTCTGACACTGGAGCTCCCTCCTCTGAAGCCTGCACCTCTCTGACACTAGAGATCACACCTATGGGGCCTGCACCTCTCTGACACTGGAGCTCCCTCCTCTGGGGCTGCACCTCTCTGACACTGTAGCTCCCTCATCTGGGGCCTACACCTCTCTGACACTGGAGATCCCATCTCTGGGGCCTGCACCTCTATGACACTGGAGCTCCCTCCTCTGGAGCCTGCACCTCTCTGACACTGGAGCTCCCTCCTCTGGGGCTGCACCTCTCTGACACTGGAGATTCCTCCTCTGGGGCCTGCACCTCTCTGACACTGGAGATCCCACCTCTGAAGCCTGCACCTCTCTGACACTAGAGATCCCACCTCTGGGGCCTGCACCTCTCTGACACTGGAGCTCCCTCCCCTGGGGCCTGCACCTCTCTGACACTGGAGATCCCCTACTGGGGCCTGCACCTCTCTGACACTGGAGATCCCACCTCTGGGGCCTGCACCTCTCTGACACTGGAGATCCCTCCTCTGAAGCCTGCACCTCTCTGACACTAGAGATCCCACCTCTGGGGCCTGCACCTCTCTGACACTGGAGCTCCCTCCCCTGGGGCATGCACCTCTCTGACACTGGAGCTCCCTCCTCTGGAGCCTGCACCTCTCTGACACTGGAGCTCCTTCCTCTGGGGCCTGCACCCCTCTGACACTGGTGATCCGTCATTTGGGGCCTGCACCTCTCTGACACTGGAGATCCGTCCACTGAGGCCTGCACCTCTCTGATATTGGAGATCCCACCTCTGGGGCCTGCTACCCTCTTTACACTGGAGCTCCCTCCTCTGGGGCCTGCACCTCTCTCACTGGAGATCCCCTCTGGGGCCTGCACCTCTCTGACACTGGAGATCCCTCCTCTGGGGCCTGCACCTCTTTGAAACTGGAGATCCCTCCTCTGGGGCCTGCACCTCTCTGAAACTGGAGATCCCTCCTCTGAAGCCTGCACCTCTCTGACACTAGAGATCCCAACTTATGCATACGTTTACCTGCTGTTACCTGTTGCTGCACCTGCCTGCCACCACCTGGGACCTGAAGGCTTCCTACAGCTATGTTCCTGCTCTCATCGCTCCCAGGGTTTACCAATGACTGGCGCCTCTGCGTATACTGTAACCGCCGGATCGTTACAGTATGGACTGACCACGTTCATTTCCGTTACAGTATGGACTGACCTCATTTACGTTCCATTACAGTATGCACTGACCATGAATTCCACCGAGGTGACCCTGCCTGACGTGCCTGGCTCATGGTTCCTACCAGAACATCTGTATCCGGTTGTGCCCGCTGGCTCATGGTTCGCCCAGAGTGTCAGTACCCGTACCCGCTCAGCTCATGGTCCCTCCCAGAGCGTCTGTACCCGCTCAGCTCATGGTCCCTCCCAGAGCGTCTGTACCCACTTAGCTCATGGTCCTGCCCAGATCATCTGTACCCTGCCTAGCTCATGGTCCCGTCCAGAGCGTCTGTACCCGTCTAGCTCATGCTCCCGTCCAGAGCGTCAGTACCCGTCTAGCTCATTGTCCTGTCCAGAGCGTCTGTACCCATTTTTCTTGGTTTCCCGCTCTATGTTCCCTCCTATTTTGTATGATGCCCTATTTGTTCCTCCCGTGCACCTCCTTATCTAGGTTTTCCCAAATACTGGCTATTTTGTAGCACCTGTACCTGGTTTCGGGGTTGCCCCGTAGTAGTTGCGGGCCCCTGACCTATGTGGAATTCCATTCTATGATTTGTAGGGGTAGGAGGGGGCTTTGAGGGGGGTACTGTCACAGTTCGCACCACGGTCCCTGCCTTGAACCGTCGTCATGTCCGTGCCTGCCTTGTCTCCGCTTTGACTCCCTGTGCTGGGGTCTCGGCAGCATGGTTCCCTGTTTGCAGCAAGTGTGTGCCTGTGCTCACTGGCGTGCGCTCCTGCTTCCTGGGGTCCTGTGCGCACACTGCGCCTCCTGGGGCAACCGCGTGTCGCCATCCTGCCCTTTGTGGGTTCTATGTTCTAGGTGTCTTCCTCTTGACCTGTGACCCCTGGGTATGGGGGGAGCTTCCTGTCCTTGCTTCTGGGTCAGTACATTGTTGTGCCTCATGCTTAGTGTTTGTCCATCTGAGCTCCTGCCAGCTTCTCAGGTCTGCTCCTGACCACATGTCTGTCGTCTTCTGTTCCTGTGCTCGTCCAGTACCTGCTGTGTTTCTGCCATTGGAGCCGTCCGTTACCTTCTGTATCCTGCCATTATACCTGTCTAGTTACCTGCTGCATCCTGCCGTTGCACCTGTTACCTGTTGCTGCACCTGCCTGCCACCACCTGGGACCTGAAGCTATGTTCCTGCTACCATCGCTCCCAGGGTTTGGTGTTCCTATCCTGCACCACGGCTGTCACCACAAGTAGTCACGTCAGGGGTAGCGACCTGGGGGTTCCCCGCAGCTAAGTCTGTCCGGGTTTGCAGCGGGCTCTGGTGAAGACCGGGGACCCCTTAGACTCCACTCCCTGGCGTGGATCTCCATCTACCACCTCGCCTGCGGTGTTCACAGTGGATCCACACCCGTTTATCAACGACTGGCGCCTCTGCGTATACTGTTACCGCTGGCTCATTACAAGGGGATCCTACAAGCAGAAGGCATAACCCTAAAATCCCTGATTGAGTCAGGCTAACTGCATAATGAGTATCAGCCTCGGGAACGTGCATGGGAGGTGGTATGATTACATCACTGAGTAGTCACTTTTTTCAAGACTGAAGAGGACTGTGGCAGTCTGTTAGTTAAGGAAATCACTTCTTGGCAAAACCCCTTTACCTCCATTGATCTCTACCACTTAAAAAAGGCAGCAAAAATGAAAACTATGAGAGTTTCAAAAGCAAATCTTTCATGTCCTGAAAACAGTCATCAGGGCCAAATAATAGTTTACCCATGAAAAGTTTTGAAACAACCTACTATAGAAAGAAGAAACAAAGTCAGTCGGTCTCGAGCCAGAAAACATTTGACAAAAAATTAGGCCAACCAGAATGCCTAATACTGACGTGTGGAACAGTGATGCACTAGGACTGCTTTACTATATCAGGGCCTAAACCATCGATCATCATATAAGCCACTACAAATTCTTCATTAAACTAGACACTGTTGGAGGATAATGGATGATCTAACCTGCCAGAAAGATTAAAGGTTGGCTTAAAGTAGAGCTTATGACTAGTGATGAGCAATTGCATCAACCATCGTCATCGGATAGATAGTCGATATCGTCAATTATCATGCCGATATATGATAATAGATAATCGCTGATGACCATTAAAGTCTATGGGAGAGGAACAACACCTTCATTCTTAAACCCAAACAGGGCTGGAGAAGCTGAAATGAATATCCACAACAGTAAAATGGATACGTGCTACATCTTAGGCAACACAATTAGGAAACAAGTCACAGAAAAAACGCACAGACTATTCACATCCCCGGGCTTGTACCACACTATGACCCTTAAACCTGCATGACCCACAAATGAAAAAGTGCCAGAAGGCAGTATGATTTGAACCATCATTTTACTTGAACTGGACATTGACTATCCCTGTCCTGGAACGCAGCATGAACCATAAACCTGTCTGACCCACAGATTAAAAAGTGCCGGAAAAAGGAGTCTTTCAACCACCATTTTTAGGATGGAATCCCACCATGTCTTTTTTTCTCTTTTTTTATTGTATTAAATGGGTTGTCTCACTACAGGGATTGCTAGCTATGTTAAAGATCTTACAAAAACAAGTCATTTTGCAATATGTGTCCATTAACAGTGTCCTACCTATTCCTGTTTTTGACAGCACCATCACCATTGAGCCACTGTTAACAATTGTGAAGAACAAATGTCTGTTAGAAACCACATTCTTTATAATAGGACCTGTAGTTTAGCTGCATTTCACAGCAACATGCCCCCAAAAATTCAAAACATGACCCTTGAGCCACTGTTGACAATTGTGAAGAACAAATGTCTGTTAGAAACCACATTTTTTACAATAGGACCTGTAGTATTGCTGCATTTAACAGCAGCATGACCCAAAAAATTGTAAAAATGACTTCTCAGCCACTGTTAAAAATTGTAAGGGAGAAATGCCACTTAGAAGCCAAATTTCTGTTCCAAAGGACCATGATTATAGGTGTATCTCACAGCAACATGACCGCAAAACCATTGACAATGCAAAAAATTATAAAGATGAAGTGAGTAATTGGAATAAGTGTCTTTCACAGTCTTCTCACCGCAAAACCAGCAAAATGAACTTTTGGGAACTGAGAATTAACATTGCAGTAAGAAATGATCATTTTAAAAAAAAGTTTTCAAGAGGACCATTTCTTTTGGAAGAGGAATGTGAAGTAGACCGGCAACTAATCGGTGACCTCGGCAATTGGGGCCACAACATCATCAGAGATCCATGCCTGATTCATCTTGATGAAAGTCAAACGATCGACATTATCTGTGGAAAGCTGGATGCGTTTGTCTGTAATGACTCCTCCAGCTGTTCTGAAGATCCGCTCAGACATGACGCTGGCTGCTGGGCAGGACAACACCTCTATAGCGTGGGTTCGATTGGGTCCGGAACATATCCAAAAACATCGGTGTTGAGACGCAGATAGTCGTGCACCATGATCTTAAGCCGGTCTCTTTGTGTGTTGTTTGTATGTGTGCCCTGCATTACATGCGTTGGTAAGGTGGTAAATAAAGATTGCCAGAGGTCACCCTGGGTCGAGGGGCACTAGCAAACTGATCTTCCTCATCTTCCTCCTCTGCCTCAAATCCGTGCCAACCTCTTTCCAAGGCAGGGACATCGGTAACGTCGGGGGCCAAAGGCTACCTAAAATCCCCCTTTCCCCCCTTTCCTCCGGCAAAAGCTTCAAACACAGCCCTGATGATGCCCCCTGGGGAGTAAGCACTCCCCGGGGAACCCCGAACCACTGCCAAAGGGAAGCCCCGCGGATAAAATTGTGAAACTGGGGGCCCCCTTCGGTTGGGGACGGGGGAGAAAGGCTCCGTGCCCGCACTGGTCCGTCTCCCCCTCCGCCCTTTTGGGGACCTGATGTTTAAAGGGGTGCCCAAAACGATGGGTTCCCAAGAACAAAATTTCGAGCCCCAATTTTTAAATTGCTGACAATCGCATTGTCCCATGAACTTTTTTGGGGGGGCTTTTTTAAAAAAATGGGGAAAGGGTGGGGGGCAAGTCTTTCACCTGCCTCCACTCCCCATTTGGCTCAACCCCCACCGAGGCCCCGAAAGCTGCTTTTCGGGCCCAAATGGTGTCATTTTTCGTACCAAAAGGATTGCGTTTGCGGGCCAAAAACCCTGGAGATGTGGAGGGTGGAATTTTCAGCATGTTGTAAACAATGAGACGTTAAACGGGGGGGCCCCCAAGCTGACGCTCCCAACCACCCCGGGGCCGGGGACAAAACAGGTCCCAAACGGCGGAAAGGGGTGGGGAAGACCTCGACCCCTTTTTCACAGGCAGTCCAGAACCCCGGGGGGTAGCGCTTTAAAATTTTTTCTGGACAAAAGGGTTTCTTTGAAAAGGGGGCCGGGGCAAGGGGGGCTCCACCCTACCGTCTTAAGTGCAGCCAGCAGATTTAAAACCTTTAAATTCAAAACCAAACCTTGCCTGGCAAAAGGGGGTTTTTTGTCCCCCGGGGCCAGCGTTTGGGGCCCCTCGTTGCAACGAGCCCGCCACAGATCCGGGACCTTGGGGGTTTGGACGGCCCCCAAGACGGGTTTTAATTTTAAACACGGCCGGGTTTTCCCCCGGGGCACGGGGATGCCACCAGAGGCCCTTGGGGGAAAAAAACCCTGCCCCAAACCCTGGGGGTTTTTGGAGAGCGGGGGCCCGGGCCCCTGGAGCCCCCGTTACCCCCAGAGATTTTCCACCCAGCTCACCCCAGTGAGCTGTCACAGAAAATATAGCGGTTTTGGGCCTTTCTTACTATTCTTTGTTTTTCGGTGGTCAGGTCAGGACTTTTGCCGGACACAGATGCAGAAAACCCGGCGTTTTGAAATTTTAAAATGCCCCGGGTGGCTGGCCAGGGCAGGGTTGGCTTTTCGGGAAAAAAGAAATGCCTGCTCGGGAAAATCTGGTATTGGGGGCGGGGAAAGGGGCCCAAAGACATGGGGGAAAACCCATCTGGGGCCCACCGGGGACGGAAAGGAAAACTTTTCCCAAAGGACCAAAAGCCTGGAAATGCCGACTTTCCCGGGTTTTGGCTTTGGGAGGGTTTTGGGGTTAAATTTGTTTCTTCTGCCCCCCAAACCCTGGTAGAAAAAGAAGGCTGGCTGCTAAAAACGGGCCACTGTTGGCGTGGGTCTTTCAGACTGGGGGAAAGGGGGGTTAAGGGGGTAGGAGGGGGTCTTGGTGTTGCTGGTGGTATTTCGGGCACAGTTGAGGTTTGAAGCGGGGGGGCGGGATCCCCGTCATGACTTGAGAGAAAAGGGAGCTGAGGAACACTTGGGGGGTGGGGGAAGGAGGAGGCGGAAAGAGGGTGTGAAAAAGGGTTTGGAAGCCTGGCATCGGTGGGGGCCTTTTTTGGCCAGTTTTTTCCCCTCCTTTAAAACCTTTGCATTCGCTGAAAATTTTGACTAGACATTTTGGGTGGGGGGGTTTAAAAACGGCAAAGGCGGAATATAAACACCCACGGGGGTAAAACCCAGAGGTTTGGCTCAAAAAAGGCCCAGGCTTGAAAAGGGTCCTGGACCTTTTTGACGGCGATAAGGAAAAGCGGTTTTTTTCCGCTGTTTCGTAGCTGGCGGGAAAAAAATCTCAGCAAAACTTGTTGCGACCCCCTCAAACCTTTTTTGAGGCGGGAGCCGTTTGACACTCCCCCCCCCATCCTTCCTTCCCCAAAGGATGAAGCACTCGCAAGAAAAAATTCTGGGGAAAAGACCACTTTGGATCCCACAATTTTCTTCACATCATCATAACACAGGTGATTCCCCGTCCTGCCCATTCTGCACCCCTGGAGCTGGGGGGGCTAAACAACGGGAAAACTAAAGGGTTTTTGCCAACCCCGCCGGGAAAATTTTTGGCCGACTGACTGGCTTTTTTCTCCCCCCTTTTATTGCATAGTGTTTGGGCATCAGAGCAGAAAAAAATCATCCCTTTGGGCCTTTTTATTTTTGGGAAAAAAGCCTTCTGCCCCCAACCCCGCATTTTGTCATCAAAGAGGCCCTTCAGAAAAGGGATTTTTTTCCACAGGGGTTGGGAAACGTATTGACTTTGGGCTGCCTTCGCTCATGTTGGATGATGAAGACCCCCTTTTTGGGGCCCGGGTAAATGGGGGGAAAACGAGGAGGTAAGACTGCGGGATGCGGTTTTTTAAACCCCGGGAAAGAAAAAATTTGGCCCCGCTTTTTCGTTAGGGGAAAATTCACAGGGCCCTTACCCAGCGAGGACAGGCCTGACTGTCCTGCAACTAAAGATCCGCTGGCATGCGTGTTGTCCCAGAAAGGGGGAAGGGGGAAACCCTTTTTCCTTACCTCTACCTTCCAGGGCCAACACCACTTTTTGCTCGCTTACCCCCCTGCATTTCGCTCCATGTTTCAGAAAGATAAAAATTTTAAAGGGAAGGGTGGGAAAGAGTTGTTGACAGTCTCTTTTTTTTGAAAGAGGGCAAATCACAGCAATTCTTAAACCCCTCTAATTTTCCTCCCAGCCAACTAGGATTATAATCCCTGAATTTTCTAGCAAAATTCTGTGAAAATAGGGTTTTGGGGAAAAAACCGTAAGACAAAAATAAAACAGGTGTTCTTCCTTCAGTCCGGGGATTTACAATTTGCCCGTGGGACAAAGGAATTGATAGTTTTCAAACCCAAACTATCATACAAGTGTGCTATCTGTGCCAAACTAGATTCAAGGGAGTGAAAATAAAACAATTAAAAAATTTACAGGATGAAAAAAAATTTGCTTTTTTTTGGGCAGCAATATCAAACCAAAAACCATTTTGCTAGAAAATTTTTTTTTATCAGAATTGTGTAAAATGTGGCTTTTTTAAAAAAAACCCTAGGGCCGGACCACATGAATACAGCTATTTTAAAATTTATAGGGTTTAACAAACGGTGTTTTTTGAAACCAATGAAATACACCAACAGTAACTAAAAAAATTTCTGTATCCAATTTTAAGTAAAAAAGGGTTTTGGCTTTTTAAAAAAAAAACTGGGGCAAAACCAAATTGAAATTTACAGCTTTTTAAAAAAAGTTAAAACGGTAAGAAAAGGTGGGTTTTGCCCCTTTGAAAACACCTGCAATTACGGTTTTTGGGGGGGGGGGGAAAAGGGGCCCTTTTTTGGGGGGGGGTTTTGGTGAGAAAAAGGAAGTATTTTTGGAAAAATGGGATTTGGGGGGGGGGTTTGGGGGGGGAAAAAGGGTGGGGGGGGGGGGGGTTGATGGCGGGGCCCAAAAAAAAAGGGCATTTTCAATACGGCCAAAAAAAAGGTTTTTAAAAAAAATCTCTAAAAACCCAAAACCCTTTGTTTTTTGGGGCTCCTCCTTAAAAGGGGAGATGTTTCCCTTCCCCGAGCCGCCCGATTTCCTTTCCCCCAAGCCACTAGATCCTCTGCTCTGCACGAATTTAGGGACAAAAATTTCCCCAAACAGCATTTGGGTGCAGAAGATAAAACTTTGGGTTGGGGTTTAAAAACCTTTTTGCTTTCACAAGACCTATTAGGTCAAAAAGCAAATTGAGGGTTTTTTTTACATCCAACAGAGGGCGCTGTGGGCTTTTCAGCCCCTTTTTCCCCTTTAAAGCCGTTTTGATATGCAAAATGCTTAGTAGAGGCGGGAAAAGGCAAAACAAATCTCTACAAAAAGCCCCCTTTTCCCTTCCAATGCAGGTTTTAAAGAGAGGGGTGGGGTGCAAAAATATACACTCTCCTTTCCCAAAGCCGCCTGCCTTTCCCCGGGTTTTGCCCGCCCCCCCCCCACCCCGGTTTGGGTGAACAAACGTAGATAATTCTTTTAAAAAAATCTCTGTCCAGGGAAAATAAGGGGCTGAAATTTCTCTAATTTTACCCATGTTCCCCAAAAGTTGACCAAACTAAAAGCATAGTTGGCGGGATGAATAAAGAAACTGTGCCTCGAGCCTTTGCTGTATTGAAAAAAGATCTAGCACACTTTCCCGCTTCCCCGTGGGGGTTCCCTGAAATACTGATGGGTGAAAAAGGAAAAGCTGTTCTATGGGGAAAACCCAGGTCATTTTTGATTTTTTCCAAACCCAAAAAAAAACCAAAACACAATTTCAGTCCCTACCCGTCCACCCCAGCGACCCTGCTCTATTCCCCTTAAAAGGATTTTTTTTCGGCCGCCAAAATGACAGGAAACTTTGGAAAAAGGGCGCGATTGTAAAATAACCCATAAAAAAATCGCGTGATCGGGGAAATTTTCCCAAACAACCAAAAAACCCCTTCCCATTTTCAACTTTTCGATTTTAAAAACGGGTTTTCCCTATTATGGGAATTTACAAAAAAGGGCCATAGACCTAAAGGAACCCATTAATGGGCTGGGAAAAAAAAGGGAAAAACAGGATTTCCCGAAGGCGTTTTTGTTCTAAATTTTTTTGGGAAAAAAATTGGGGGGAAACCCGCCCCCGCCCGGGGATCTCACTTTCCCTTTCACAATGTCACACAATGTCCGGTCCGTGCCGCGTTCCTGTCCTTTCGCTGCGGCTCTGCTGTCCCCCGTGTGCGTTCCTGGGGCCGCTGCTTGCCCGCCTGCAGCTGCTGTGTTGGGTTGCTCCTCCCTACCCCTCCCTGGGGCCCGATCCTTGTTGTTGCATGTTGTTGTCATGTTTGGGGTTTTGGGTCTCACTTTGTGCTGTTTTCTGTGTGGTTTCTTATCTTGTTTGATCTGTGGGGGTGCCACACGTGTCTTTTTTTGTGTCCTTATGGTATTTTTCTTTTATTTGGTTTTTTTTTTTTTTTTTGGGGGGGGGCCCACTTGTGTCTTTGTCTGTGAATTCCTTTGCCCTTTTTCCTGCCTGTGTTCTTGCCCCGGTCGTGCCCCTTTGGGGGCCTTGCCTGAGTTTAGGGGTTAGTCTCTGCTTAAATTTTTTGGTGTTTTTTCCGTTTTGTCTAGTATTGTTTCCTTTTTCCTTACGTTTTAAAAACCCCCCTGGGTTTTGGGATTTTGTTTTGGGGCCCTGTTTTTTTGGGCTGTTTGTACCTGCACATAAACTTTACCCCAGTTGCCTTATCTTGTTCCTATTCTGTTGGTGCCTACTTTTTTGGGACTTCGGCCCGTTCCCGGTCAGCTGCCATGCAGGGGACTGCTCTGAGGTCGGAAACCCGGCGGTGTTTGGGGGAAACCCTCCTTACCCTTTAAAGGGCCCCTTTAGAATGCCCGACAGCCGCTTTGTCCCCACCCCCGGGGCAAGCCCGGCAGTGGTCCAGGGTCCACTACCCCCTTTTACGCTCATCCAATTTCACACAACAAAATTCCTCTCAAGGAACATTGCCTCTCTCCCTGTGGAATCTTTATGATAAAATTTTTTTTGTAAAAAGAGGATAATTCCCGCTCAGAAATTTGGCAATATATTTTGAATTTCAGGGTTTTGCTTTTTATTCTTCTTCATGTTCCATGTTGTCTCTCTACATAGATTCATCTCACCTCAGTCACCACCAGTGCTGGCAGCCTATCAGGATAGATCACACAGGTCTGTAGCTATAGTGACCTGAGGAACTAATGCAGCTCATATAAAAGGGGTTTTCTGTTTAAAAGGGATGGGTACGGGGTTAAAAGGGGCCCTTTTACTGCAAAGTGAAATTTTTTTTTTGCAAAATCTTTAACATAAAAAGCAATCCCTGTAGTGAGATGACACCTTTAATTCCTATTATGTATATTACAGTTAGGGTTTCCAGACCCCAGCAGAATTTTTGCTTTTTGGCCTTTTTTCGGAGAATAGGAATGATAACGAAAAACTTTTTTTTCGCTCATGGTTCGTGGTTGGGTGAAGCCATTTATAGTCAAACTGTAATACAGAGGTGGATTCGCTGGACCACCGCAAGCGATGAAAGTTAAGCCACGGCAGGGAGCGGAGTCTAAGTAGCCCCCGGTTTTCACCAGAGCCCGCCGCAAAGCGGGATGGACTTGCTGCGGCGTGAGGCTACCAGGTCGCTACCCCTGACATGACTTGCTTGCAATGGCAGAAGGTCAGGGCAGGCAGCAGAGGTTCGTGGTCAGAGACAGGCAGACGGTCAGGGCAGGCGGCAAACAGGCAAGGTCAGGAAACGTAGCGGACGGACTGGTACACGAGTAATCAGACAGGATTTCCAACACTCACTAGAGTTAGGTAACGCACACCAACGAACTGGCAGAGAGTGCCGGGGCCGTTTCCCTTAAATAGGACCAGCGGCCGGCAATAGGCAATTACCGTGACGGTGAGCCTTTAAATCCAGACCAGGTACGCGTGCGGCGGCCGGGACTGGCAAGAGCAGCGTGCACCGGAGCGTGTACGGGTAAGTGGAGCGGCGCCATGGACCGAGCAGCAGAGGGATGGCCGCGGGGAGCGGCGGCACCCGCGCCATCCCCCATGACACAAACTACTGTGTTTTCTCTTTTTAAACAATAATGATAACCAAAAACATCCAAATGACTCTTATCAGAAGTTCCCATCCCCAATTCTCAATATCGTGTATTGCCCCCTCTAACATCAATAACAGGTGAAGTCTTTTGTGGTAGTTGTGGATGAGGCTCTTTATTTTCTCAGATGGTAAAGCTGCCCATTCTTCTTGGCAGTTCCTGTAAATTCCTGGTCTGCATGAAGTGCGCTTTGCTTGAGATCTCCCCTTAGTGGCTCAATGATATTGAGGTCAGGAGATTGAGATGGCCACCTCAGAACCTTCACTTTGTTCTGCTGTAGCCAATGACAGGTTGACTTGGCCTTGTGTTTTGGATCATTGTCATGTTGGAATGTCCAAGTACATCTCATGTGCAGCTTCCGGGCTGAGTGCAGATTTGCCTCCAGTATTTGTTGATAACATGCTGCATCTTTTCTTCAACTGTGGCCAAGTTTCCTGCCTTGTGGCTCATACATCCCCAAAACCTCAATGCTCCAACTCCGTGCTTTACAGTAGGAATGATGTTCCTTTAATCATTGGCCTTACTTACACCTCTCCAAATGTTACGTTTATGGTTGTGGCTAAATTGCTCGATCTTGGTCTCCTCACTTCAAATGACTTTGTTCCAGAAGCTTTGAGGCTTGGCTCTGTGCTGTTTTGTAGGTCAGATATGTTGTAGCATTTTTATAGTAATGGCTTTATTCTGGTGACTTGACCTTGCAGCACATTTTTCTTCAGGTGCCTCCTTATTGTGCATCTTGAAACAGCCACACTGCTAGTTCTCAGAGAGTCCTGGATTTCAGCTCATGTGATTTGTAGGTTTTTCTTTGCACCCGAACAATGTTTTTTTTCAAGCAATGGATAAGTTTTATTGAAAACACTGAGAAAAAGTAATACAAGTTTATCCCAAAATGTCAATACAGTATTAACAGTGATCTGATACCAATCATAGTTACTCTGGAAGTAATAAGATAACACAAGTCAATGAGGACCAAAGATCAAGAATAAACCTAACATTCAAACATGGGCCAAGTTATGATCACAGAAGTGATTTAGAACAGGCAGATACATATACCAGGAAAGAGGGAGCTGCGTTCAATGTATGTTACCAAGTACAATCTGTCATGCTAGGGTGGAGTAATCTAGGGGTCTCGTAGGCTTTCAATTCCTTTAACCATGTATTTATTTATCTATGTATTTACTTATCCTTTCTTTCCCTTCTTTCCCCGCTCCCCTATCCCCGCCAGACACATCAGCTCAGTGGGCCTGGGGTCCGTGTTCACTAATGAGTAAGATGAGGTCATCCGATGGAGACCAATTTTTCCTATCTTTGGTACCTTGTGCGGAGGGAATAGTGGGCTAGTCTTCCGCGTAGAAAACTGAGTATTTACTCTAGTTTGATTTCTGCGAGGGAGGGGGGGTAACAGAAAGATTTCCATGAAACCGCTATCGTATAGCGAGCTGCAATCAGAACAATGGGCTAGCGTTGCAAGACAGTCATATGGTAATGTGTAATATAAAACATATATCTAGTAGCGCCATTTCACGGAGAGAGGGTAAAATTCCATCCCCAGATTGTCTTAATTAGGTTTCAAACTCTGTGCCATAAAGGTTGGAACACCGGACAATTCCTACCCACATGTGATAGTAGTGAGCCAAATTTGTTCTGCTCTGGCTCCAGCAGGAATTAGAGTTTCCTGTGTCGAATGTGCGATTCGTGTGGGAGTTAGATACACCACCAAGTGCTATCTTTCTATTTAAATTCTTGTGGTTCGGGCACAGCTGGAGTATCTTCGATCGTTATTAAGGGCATGAGACCAGCACTCTTGGGGAAAAGGTCGGCCTAGGGAGTTCTCCTAGCGAGTCTCATAGTCTGCTTAATAGTTGTTTCCTCTTAAAGATGGTTCGGTAGGCGGCTGACAGACTCCCTTGGTTGATGACTATGGTCCTTAGTAGCACCCTAGGAAAGGGGAAGAGGGGCCCTCCTTCACTGGCAATTTCAATGTTTGTACTGCATGTCTAATTTGAAGGAAAGAGATAGAATTGATTACATGGTATTGGTTAAGCGGTGTTTTTCAGCTCTTAAAATGATCAGAAGTATGGTCAGTCTCAGTTCTCCCTACAGTATGGATTCCTAAAATTTATCCACAGCGCCGCTTATCCTCCCCCCCAGTGTGGGTACCTATGGGGCTAAGGCACAAGTATAGTATGGACAGCGGGCATCTATTTTTAGTGATTTTAACATTCCCTGTCGGAAATTAATATGTTTTTGCCAAAGCATTTACTGCATGAAACTTGGTGGTAGGTTTAGTGGTAGGTGGTTTCCAGCATAAACAAACATAGCTAAGCAGGTAGTCCCTGAAAGTACCCAAAGAGATAGTGGAGTTCTCTAACGGAAACCCAATGTTGGGTCCCTGACGAGCACCAGTATGCTCGAGAGGGTTCCAAGACAGCTATGCTACATTGTAATGATGGAGGTTCGAGAACCGGAAAAAAGGCTCCCATTGTCGGATTTCCTGAAAAGGTGTTGCCTTATTTATTCTGGGTTTCTTCACTACTCCAAATAAAATGAAGGAGTTGGTTTGTAAATTTATTAATACGTTCTTTGGGGAATAGGAATGGTAATGATCTGGTGATGTATAGAAAACTTGGGTATTAGTAATCATTTTAGTTCACGCTTGATAAGGTGCTAGCCATGAGAGTTGAAATTTATTATGGTATGGAAATTTCTTCTGAGATATTCTACCCTATTTCTGTTAGGATTCTGTTCAATTGGGGTTTCTATATAACCTGGATGATATTAATACTAAGTTAGGTGATGTGGATGAGGCAATAATGAAATTGAATTGGGAAAGTTGTTGTTTAGGGGGACTCGGGGGGCTGTTGGAGTCGGGGGGAATCAGTTTTGGAAATATTTAATTTATAATAAGATATCTTGCGTACGCTATTTGTTTGTGTCCAGTGTGTCATTGGTCAATACTAGATACGAGAGAGGCAGGAACAGAGATCTCAGGGTTCTGTGCTATTATGAGGGATATCATCTGCATAACATATTTACTTTGTGAATTTGCTCCACTAGACAGAAATTCACTCTTTGTCTTTGCTTTCCTAATGTGTTCTGCACAGGGGTTCTGCACAGAGGTCATAAATCAACGGTGGGAAAGTGGGCTATACCTTGTCTTGTGCCATTTATTATGGTCAAAACTTGACAGACAGGAAAGCCTGAGGCAAACACCATGGCTGAGGGGGGAAGTATACTGAGTAGGTAATGGCCAAGAATAATTCTGCCCTGGTATCCAAAATGTATGCAGGAACGTCTGTCATGTAATCCCACAATTTATTCTGTCGACACGCTTTTCTCTCGTCCAAAGAGAAGAGGAGAGAAAGGCAAATCTTTTTTTCTGGTGTGTGGGATATTGGCATAAGGTTCTGCCATCGATACGCTATGCATCCCTGGTTTGTCAGCCCTTAATGAAAGCCTACTGGTCAGCATAATTAAATAGGGAAGGGAATTCATTTGTGGTCTGTTGGCCAAAATTCGGAGGTAAATTTTAATGTCAGTGTTCAGTAGCTGGATGGGTCTGTAGTTTGTGACTAGATCTTCTGGTTTGCCGGATTTGTGTATAGTTGAGATGTGGGCACTGAGCATTTCTGTAGTAATCTGCAAACGCATTAGAGATCAGTTGCGGATCAAGGATCCGGCCAGATGTGGAAGAGGTAATATAGGGGATCCGTGTTTTAGCCTGTTGAATTTTCACTCTTCGTGACTCAGGATTCTATTTGGCCTATCATCCCTGCAAAGTAGAAGTTCCAGTGGAGTTTGCTTAAGTGAAATTCATATTGTTGCAAATGTAGGGTGTATAATTTGGTTATAGTGTGTGAGTTTTTATTTTAGGTGTTTAGTGGGCGTCAGTTTGAAATTGGGGTTCTAATTTTTTAATCTCATCTAAGGTGGTGTGAAGCAGAGACTCCCTGGTGCGCTTCTCCCTGGCCGCAATTTTCATGCACACTCCTCTCATATATGCCTTGTGGGAGACCATAAAGGTTTCAACAGTAGGTGTGTGAGGGGCGTTATCAATTCAAAGTAATCTGAGATAGCTTTAGATATCTCTTTGGTGATTTTTTCGGATTTGAGCAGAAAATTGTTCAATCGCCAGGGGGAGTGGAAAGCAGGTGTTTGGCCTATATTTTAAAGTTTAGATAGATTGGGGCCATGATCGACAAGTTTTAGTTCGATTTGAGAGTTGTGTGACTAGGAGTAATGCTGCCTATTCAGTAGGAAAGATCTATTCTAGAATGTGAATCTTTTAGCCGGCAGAATAGAAGGTGAATTATTTCTCCAAGGGGATGAGAATTTCTCCAGGGATCGTGTAGGTTCTCTTCCGCATTGAGGAACACTCAATGTCCGGGGAAAATTTTAGAACCCGCTACTGATTATCTTCCAGCCTATCCATAAACTGAATTAAAGTCTCCGCATATTATTTAGATTGACATTTGGCTTATTCCTAATTCATTAGATAGCATTTTTCGAAGATAGGGAATTCTCGGTGTTGCCTTAGGGAGCATAGATTCCAATACTAGATGTGCACGGGGGCAGCGTTGAGGGGCATCGTATATATTATAAATAGACACTCGTTCATACCACTATGAGGGCAGACAAGGAGATAGACAGAATTTTTAATGAAAAAGGATACCCCTGCTTATTTTTTAGTTAAGTTGTAGCAGTGATATGCCCGAGAGAAAATTTCTTTGTTGCAGTCAAAGGAATCTTTTTTACAGAGAATGTTTCCTTGAAAACTACAGAACACCTATGCATGCTGTTATAGATACCTCTTTCAAATTTAAAGATCTTTTATAAACAAGGGGAATTTAACCCGTTAGCATTTAGGGACATAATTTTCACCCCCATTGAAGCACAACAAGGAAATTGTATAGGAGTGGGACTGAGTTCCAACCCCTCCTCAAGATGCCTGAAAAGGAAAGCACGTTCAAGATCAGCTTGGCTTGAACAGTTTAACATATTATTAAACCAAATGTGAAAAATAAAACAACAACATTATGATGGATTTCAAATGAGAGAAGGGATTCATCAAGGTTGAGAATCATCAGTGGGCAAGTCATTGCCCTACTCAAAACAGAGAACGAAGGTCACACAAATGGTGGACTAGATAAGGGTGCCAAGCTGACCCAGTTGAGAGCTAGAGAGAAAACCTCCAGCAAGGTTTCTAGAGGATGAAGACCCGCATCACTCTGGGGGTCTAGACATGGATAGAGTATGTTCCCTTTTGTCCTGACATAGCGGAGTGATTAGCTCAGGTCTAAACTGCTTCTTTCTGATCGGGCTGGCTTCTGATGGAGATAGTAAGTTCCAGCTTCGAAGGGTTGCAGGCCTCATTTTGGAGTATTGCAGATCGAAACTGAGGTTCCCGTTTTTTGATATGATTATTTTCAACAGGGAAATCTCCAACGGTACTGGATTTCATTTTCTCAAAGGATCTTGGTATTATGTTTGGAATTCACGGGCGTTTCTGCATGTTGCTGCTGATAGGTCTGAGAAAATGGAAGCGCTTGGAAGTGCTTCGGCGAGCGCGTCTGATCTGTGTAAGGGACCCGAGAGGTACTCCTCTTTGATGTGATAAAAATGGATTACTAGCGAATGGTCATATCTAGGAACCTGTGGTGGTAAGTTCTTCGGTTTCGGAAGTCTGTGGACCCTACCAAATTAGTGGATCTTGGGTGTGAAGCATTTGGTAAGGCAGAAGCCATCAGGTCAGTGTGGAAGGTGTTTTAGTTGATCGGGGTTATATTATTCCGAGGGATCCCGTATTCTTTATTGTTGCGCCTAGACCTGTCTTCAGGTCCAGGGACTTTGGATGACAGGCGACGCACCTCCCTCTCTAGATTGCCTGTTAGCGTCTTTATACAGATTATTTATGAGGGAATTAGCCCCAAATTGAATTTTGTGTTCAATGTGATCTGTACGCAAAGCTAATCGTATGAAGTCTTGCTTCAAACGTCCATCATCTGTTTTATGTACGATTGATAGGGAAGATCTGAAAGAGAATAACAGGTGCTGTAGGGAGGCCTACTTTTAAGAGGTTGAGAGTTCGGATGATCCTGGTGTTCTAGGTCCACCGTTTTCCGCTCTAGAAGACGGAGTGGGGGACAGTCCGGGAGGGGGATATCTTTAATTCCCGTTTGGTTTGTGTAGAGGAAATTGTATTCTGGGAACTTTGATGGCTTGTTGACCAGGGTTCTTATTGGAGGGTGCCACCCATGTTTCCAGCAAGACAGGAAGAAAATGTATCTGGAGCTAATTTCTCAAGAACTTAGTAGGTGATATCAGGCGTTTCCCCAGCAATCTGTTATAAACTGTAGGAGTCCCCCCACTTGCAGAAGCAGAGGCCCTCTGCGTTCGAAGGTAATTAGAAAATTTTTGCAGTAGGGATGTTTCCCCGTGCTAGGATTGCTGGGGTGGTATGGTGAGATAACAATGTTACACCTTATACTGAGTTATGTAGATAGGTCTGTCCGTACTTAAAGGGCCAGAGTGCTGTATGAGGACGCCTCTGGCAGGTAAGTGGCAGGTTTTCTGAGGTCACATGTCCTGGAGGTGTTCCCACTTAGACCAGAGGGCAGGTAGGTGCTTGAGAAGGTGCTCTGGGCTGTTATCCTCAGGTGGAGGTTCAAAGGAGTAACAGATCTATGTACTAGGTTTAGGCAGGCACAATACTTGTCTCCTGCAGGTTGAGGTCCGCAGTACTTCTAGGCGGACCAATTGGGCAGGGGACCAGGTTTGTGGGCACACCACTTTGTATTGCTGTTAGAGGACGGGCTTCACTGTGTGATGTTGCAAGGGTACATTTATTAAAGCAGGGGTGATGGGCTGAAGAGTCTTTTGAGTTGTGATTAAGGCAGCTTCAGCTTTAGGGCAAGAGAGTCTATGCAGGGTTGCCAGCAGCTTGTATGCACGGGGATACTGCGGGGTGAACTTCTGAAACTGATCGCTAGAAGTGAAGCAGGCGACTCACAAAATGGCGCCCGAGGCAGTAAAGGCCCAAAGTTGGTGGTTGAATGTGGCCTATAGCTCCGGTGCAGAAAAGCAAGTCGGCTGCCTCCCCAGCCATGTTGGTAGTAAGTCGTCCCTTGTTTCCCGCCTATAGGGTTGCTGCCAGGGAATCGCTTAGTGGTCCGTAGGACCACACGGTACCGGGGCGGGGCATGCCAACAAAATGGCGCCGTTGCGCTAACTGTACTGCAGGCCGGTTTCCTCTGCTGTGTCTGCGATCCCGCCAGAGCCGTACCTCGGATCCCGGGGCCGGAGGTATGAAGTGCCGGCGACGTGCAGTCAGGTGAGCCCTCTCGCCGCTTCTTCCTCTGCGCTGAGACCAGCGGGAAAACCCCGCCGGCTGGCCTGTCTCGCTGCTCGTGCAGGCCTCGGCTTCCGTTACTCCGTTGTGGTGAACGGATTCACTCGTGGAAGGTCTCAAAATGTGCCTTGCAGCTGGTGGGTGTAAGATCCAGAGGTCAGTGAGCGATCTGGGGTCTTCTAAGGCTTATTTGTGCCGCTTCTTTGCGAGTCTGGTCAGGAGCTGCACAGGGACGTCCACTCACATTCCCGGTTAGCCCGCCCCCCTGCACCCCGAACAAATATTTTACTGGCGTTGTGGTGAACTTTTTTGGTGGTCTACCTGACCGTGCTTTGGTTTCTATAGAGAGCCTGAGTTTCCATTTGTTAATCACAGTTTGAACACTGCTGACTAACATTATCAATGCCTTGGATATCTTTTTTGTGTCCCTTTCCTGTTTTATACAGTTCAACTTCCTTTTCCCGTAGAATCCAATTCATATTGACAATTCTTTTGCTTTCCTCATGACTCACAATCCAGAAATGTCAGTGGCTGGATGAAAGACGCACGTGTCTGTCAGGATCCCAGAAACTCACTCAGCTTTTATGCACCATTGATTACAAAGCATACATGTCACATGGTGAAAATATTGTTACCTTTTAGTAGCCATTCAAAACCCATTGTGTTAACGTTTGTGCATTTTATCAGCCAATGGGTGGAACTCTGATCAGGGAAAATTGGATGTTTTTGGTTGTCATTATGATTTAAAAAGAGAAAACCCAGTTGCTTGACAATTAGGGATGAGTGAATCGATTTTAATGAAGTGGAATTCGTTTCGAATTTCAGGGAAAAGTCGAAGTTCATAGTGAAATGTGGTAACAAATCGTCTTCTTTTCTAAAATGGCTGCAAGGACATAGCGTGACATGGGGCAGAGAACTATGGGAGGAAGAAAAGAACACCCTCAATGAGCTGTGCAGACATGCAGCCAACCAGCAGCCAGCCAGTTTCTGTTACGTCATAGCCCTATAAATAGGAAGCTATCTTAAATTCTGCCACTTCTCATTTTGTCTCCTAAGCACAAGCATATGGGTGTAGCAGCACTACATTGCACTCTGTGCAAAATAATTCAATTTTTATAACTATTTGGGGTCGAAATAACATTGACCAGTGTGTGTGCAATAAACTCCATGTTCCTGAACTAGCGATTTTTATATTGAGATATTGCAATCTGTGCCCAAGAGTTCATTTATCCTCTGTGGTGTATTCTCCTTATGCCAAAAGCGTTATTAAGGGAATGTCATAAACAATAAACTTATATAACAAATCAAATGATAGAAAAGCATCACGAAGTCTGTTCGAAGAGAGTAATACAATCAACTATGATGATTTGCTTATAGTGGTAAGGCATTAGCATAGTATTATCTGATACTCTAAAACGTAATCCAATAGTCTGAACAGAGTCCTTCTGACAAAGAGAGGAAGAATACATAACTAAGTTTAACAGAAGACAAAAAAATAGAAACACGTGTTATGTCGTCAGCAAAATATTCCATAATCACAAAGTATCATCTGCAAATTCGGCACCTTAGAGAAAAGAGGAGGCAATGCTGTGGTGTATTCTCAATCAAATCCAGGATGTGTGTGTTTCTGCCTCATACACGCCTGAAATCCACCACGCTCATTCTGTAGGGTATTTTATTCTGTGTCCAAGAGTTAATTTATCCTCTGTTTGTGGGGTATTGTGAGTCAAATGCAGGGTGTGTGTATTTCTGCCACATACAAGCCTGAAATCCATCAACTTCAGTCTGTGGGTGTATTTTAATCTGTGGCCAAGAGTTAATTTATACACTTTTTGTGGCGAATTCTGTGTCAGATCCAGTGTTTGTGTATTTCAGCCCTACATACATCTCAAATCCAGCCAGGTCAGTTTGTTGGGACTATTGCTATATATGGAAAACAGTTAATTTTTTCACTTATTGGGTAGATAGATTATGTAAATACTGATACATGTAGAGCCCCCCCCCCAAGAGAGTGGAGAGGGTGTCGTCTGTAATTTTGCATTGACATCACTAATCATTTTGCTCCTCCAGTGTCTGCTTTCAACCGGTCAATAATCCATCATTGCGAAAGCCAAAAAGAAACAGGAGTTAGTAGTGAAGCATAGGTATCATTCGTCAATCTGTCAAGGGACAGGTGCCCAGCCCCTTTTCAAGTTGGATGACCCCACCCCACTGGGCGTTACTCCACCCCTTTTCACGCCATCATACATCCCACTTCAGGAGGGAAGTGATATTTTTCCACACCATTTCCGCCCCATTGAAACCTCCCACTTTCCGGAGGGATCTTGTACATTTTCCCACCCCTTTTCATAATCTCAGCCTCACTTACGGCAAAGTGGAGTGTTTTTAACGCCCACTTCCGCCCCAATGAAACAGCGACGATATGTTTTGTCACCAAAGCACATTAAACCAAACAGCCCCCTCCCCCACATTCCAAACACCACCATTCCCCCACTCCCTACCCACATTGCTTTTTTCTGCATTTTGCATAGATACTAATATGACCTATACATAGAGGCGTCTGTTTGGCCCCCTCGATGCGAACTAAGTTACTAACTAGACTGCGCATAGGAGCGAGTGTTATGGGACCACAGATGCTACTCCCTCATTCAACCCTGAAAACCACATCGCTGTTACCTAGGGGGAAACATATGTTATGGGATCCCCGATGGTAACCTTGCTTCTTACATCGCTGTACCTAGGGGCGACCGATGCTACTCCATCAGGTTAACCACAGAATGGCCTCACAGATATGTAAGTGGCAGCAGCCCAGACATTCCAAAACATTCCACGCTTACCTTTAACTTTGTTAGTCTGCCTTCCGTACCGGAAAGTATATTGTTGAAGCGCTCCCGGAAATCTCCCATACCGATAGAGACCAAAATGGTAATATGAACAACCGGATGTAGAGTAAAGTGCTAGGGCGTGTGTGTGTGAGGGCCCCCGATATTACGTAGTGTAGAGACTGTGGTGGCATGTAATGGAACTTGTCTGATTAGGGATGATGTGGACTTTACTCTGTGCGAGAGGAGTTGTTTGAATAGCAATTAGAATACAGCCCCCTTACCTCCATCCCGTCCCATTTCCCAAATTTAATAGCCTTTGATTTTCCCAGGATATTCTTAATTTTCTAAAAGTTCCCATTCTTAATTTGTCTAAAAGAAAAATAACACCACGGGACTATTGCAAAGTTTAATTGTCTTATTGAAAACTTCATTAGCTTACAAAAATTTGATATTTGGTTTCAAAGGTAGATGCTGGTCTATTAATGGATTTATTACAGAAAATTATACAATGATAATCACGGATTCTTTTACAGTGTTAGCCATTCAGATTGTAACTATGTTAGAGTCCTTATTTTTGGGGGTTGTGTTGCATGTTGTCAAGTCTTCATTTGTTTGTAGATGGGGCTGGTGAAAACTGTGAACTGAGGAGATGAGGCTTCAGAAGGGGTATTCATGTCCCATTTTTAAGTTATCCAGAGCCCCTCTAGTAGTCTAATTACCAACAACTGTGGATGGTATGTTTTAATTCTGCCAGGGCATGCTTAATGGCAATCCCATCAATGAGGTGATTTACTTTTCTGTAAAAACTATGTCTTTGCATTGTATTACGCAACCAAGTCCAAATATGTTAGTTCCTGGAATCACAGAATCCTTTGTAATTAAACGTAGATCCTTAGCATTCCATGTAGCAACATTATTTTTCCTGTATCCATTCTATTTAACAAAAGTTACAGCATTTTTTCTTATTACGTGGTTGACATGACTCTACAATTCAGAGACAGTGTCATCTTCGCCAGACATTGTATTTGACAGCTGTTGATGACAAGGGTTAGTACTGTTTTTATGTTAAGTTGTCACTTCTTTAGCGCTCTGTTTAGTAAGACCCAGTATCTTTGTAGTACATCAGTGTATGTTTTATTTTTAACTTCCTCAGCAGGTCATGACGATGTAAAATTTTCACGAAATTTAATTATATTAGACGCAGTATAGTGGTTTGTCTTCATGTGTGTGTAGGTGCGGCAAACTATCTCTTAGTTGTTTAGATCGTGTTTAGGAACCTAGTACCATCTTTCTGTGTGTTTCCATTATTTGTTAGCAAGAAGGATGGTTATTAATGGTATGGCAATTCCTAGTAGCGGCTCCTATAATCCGCCAAGATTGATTCAATATCGCTCTTTCTTTTTATTTATGGCTCAGTTTCTTTTAATCATCAAGCCGTTTTATAGCTTCTACGCACTTGTTTAGTAAATTTTTTTGTCGCTCCTTTAGAGGTATCAGACATTTTAGGATATTTACAAAGCGTCTCCCTATGGCTTGAGATTAAATCACATACTTGCATCACGGCAAAATTGTTTTTAACTGTAGGTGTCGCCTTCACCAGTGTTTTTAAAAAGTGGCCAGTTGCGTCGAAGTCCTCAGACATCTTGTCTGATCTAAAGAATAATGTTATAAAATGTTCTGTGTAGTTGGAATTTAAGTATTTAGAGCTCTTTTTCTTTTCGGAATATACACTGCTGGGTAAAGTGGTGGAAAGAACCCTTGGTTCTTAAATTTGCCTCCTCAGGGGTATTGGCCCTTAAATCGTTAATAGTGCCGTAAGGTACTCTTGTGGCATCCTCAAATGCTTCTAAAAAGAATCGTGTTTTGCCATGGTACATTTGTCTTGCTAATGTTATAACTGCCAATTTATCACGGGGATTCTTAAAAAGAACCATGTATTTGGTGTTTAAATTTTTTGTTCTACTTTTTTTACACTAGACAATATAAGTTATTGTACCAAAATAAAAAGATACTTAGATTCCTGTGATGAACATATTTTCGTTATAGGCTTTTCTATTTCATTGTTTTCACAAGGACCTGTCCATAAGGTACATCAACAACAGTCACAAAATTACCTTGTTCAGATGGGAACAAAACTCCATCATCAAAAAATGTTTGTGGGAGACCTTCAACAAACTTGATGTTAGGAAAAGAACCAAGACAGATCATCCATACAATTTTTGCCGATGCATAAAACACAAAAATCAATATTATCGGGTTGTTTGATAAATGTGTAGAGCATTATGTATTAATTGTTTCTATAAAATAAACTTTTTCCAGAGTTAGAAGGACCTTGCTAAAATTATCATGTATAAAGGGTGCTGTAGCCGTGTGTCACCTTGCGAAGACCAAACTAATAGCCATTTGAGTTTATGCGATGGTTTAATCGTCTTATAAAGAGTGTCTTTGTATACACACACTTCTGCGTACGTCGAAGAGGTCTTGTTTCAATTATGCAGCGTCGGCTTGTCGTTTATTATTTCCTCACTATGCCAGGTTGCTCTACAATGGATAGATTTCTGGGCTTCAGATGGACGAATTATACTCTGCGGAACACAAATACCAGAAACATAGATGTACCTGCTACATTCACATATGGCTTGTGCTATTTTATGACACAACCCGTATATTGTTTGGCTTTTTGACATGCGGCCCTTACCAGCAGCTGATTGAGTTGCATTTTCGTTCACTTCACAGTCATGTGGCTGTAGAGTAAATCTTGCAGCTTTATTTTGAGGGTGTACTTCCACAGCAGTCGTGATGTTCTTTACAGGTGGTGAAAGAAGTTTACGCTTACTGTTTCTGTCGACTGACATGACCATTATTCACTCGATCACAAATTGGAGATAAAGGTGTAGGATCTTACAGAAACCATTGGCTGTTGAAAAATCTCAAGGTGTTGCTGCTATTTACTAATATAGGTTCTCTGTTTTCTTGGGATGGTGGGATACTTTTTGACAATCTTCCTGCAAATGTTCGATTTTCACTTGTGGCTAAAAAAGCAAAAAGTCTTTTTTTTTTTTTTGTTTTGTTTTGTTTATTTGTTTTTCATTTTTTAGTAATCTGTGTGGTGCCTGAATTTTAAATAGTTTTTTTAGCATTTGGAAATGGATTGTCATTCTCTTTAAGCTTCTTCTTTCATATCTCTGCGACTGTGCAAAAATAAATAAAATAAAATAAATAAAACAAATGAATATTGTTTTACATATGAAAATGCGGAAAGTCAATTTGTATATAAAACTTATTGCTCATAGCCGTGGTGTATAGGTCATGGCCATCTTTAGTTTCAGCAATGCATTCAGGTGGCAGGTAGGAGTGCCTCATTAAAAGTACAAATTCTAATTTCGTGCTTTAACAAGAGAAAAAGATAGATGAAAAATTAAAAATCAACGGAACAGTTCTGAACTTGATAAATAAAGAGTGAATTCTGTAATACAACTTACCTAGTTCAGAATCGGTAATTTCAGTTGCTGCTGTGTATTTCATTATTTCATTCTGATTGAGCCATAGAATAATACAGAAATTATATTACAAATATATAAAACCACATTCTTTATTCATTTGATTTACCACATGTACCATTAATTAATATGTTAAAAGCAAATTGATTGTTATATTTGATTAGAGGTTAAAATAGATCATAAAATAAAATTCAACTTTCTTCTCATGAAATTATGCCTGGTCTGGTTGGAACTTTACACACAAATGTCTTGGTCAACGTTGGTAGATGATCACGAACAGGTGTCTACTGACGACGGCTATTTAGGACTAAGGAGAGACCAACTGATTATATAGATAGGTTTTAAATCAATGTTTACCCTCTATGCGCATGACATACCTGAATTGGATCGCACCAAATTGCTTTTAATATAGTTCTGATATTGTCTATCTTGTTTGACAGACCTTTTTAGAGGATACATAAGCAGTTTCTTCTCAACCCCCCCCCCCTGTCAGTTAATAATAAGATTATACTGCAAGCCATTTGTTGAGTATACAGGTGGAGAATTTATATCAACTCTTATAATAGTACAATTTATGGAATCCTAGGTAGCTCTGAGAAATTATTACACGGAAAAACAGTATTACAATCTCAAAATGCCGGGTTTTTTGGAGGCATTGAAAATCTTTTTAAAAGCTGTTAAAAAGCAGGGAAATTAAAAGGAAGATGTCCGTAAATGGCTTACTCAGCAAGATGTTTATTCGTTGCAATAAGTCAGCAAGAATAAACTTTGTAAGAACAAGGTCGTAGTGTCAAATAACGATTCACATTGGCCAAGCTGGATCCCGTTAGAATTTGCTTTGGGACTATTCAAGAGATAATTGATGGTTTAAAAATACATTTTAACCGTAATAGATGTCCTATCAAAATATGCCTGGTGTGTCGGTTTAAAAGACAAGACGGGTAAAACAGTTGCCAGAGCCTTTGATCTGATTTTTGAAAATGACCACCGAGTTCCGCAAAAATTGCAAACAGACCGTGGCCGGAAATTTATGGAATAATGCAATGAAGAGGAACTTTGTAAAGCCCACAATATACAGCAATTTTTTTACTACAAACACCGTGAAAGCTGCCTTGGTGGAGCGCTTTAATCGTACATTAAAATCGAGAATGTGGCGTTATCTCACAAAACATAACACTTTTCGATTTTATTAATATTTTAGCTGACCTAGTATTATAGTTACAACACTATTACCACACTCGATTGGTTGCAGACCTGTGGATGTGACAAATACTAACTCTTTAAGGAATATGGAAACAATTTTATAGAAAATACATGAATTTTATGCATGAAACCGTCTCTTTAAAATCGGTGACCATGTAAGAATTCATGCTATAAAGAAAATTTTTAGTAAAGGCTATGAACAGAGTTACACAGATGAAATTTTTATATCTACAACTTTATCAAAAATATTTCAAAAAGCCGTTATTACAAATTGTTGATTTGAAAGGTGAACCTATAGAGGGTCATTTTACAAGGAGGAAAATAACAAAAAAGTACCTTGGGATGAGAATCGTGTCTACAGGATAGATAAAATAATGGAAAAAAAGACAGTCACGGGGTAAAAATTTTTATTTCATAAAGTGGAGAGATAACCTACAAATTTAACAGCTGGATATCAGGGAAGTAGTTGACGTATATGATAAAATGGAGAACGGTGCTTTTTTTTCCCATATAACGCTTGCCCAGTAATGTCATCAAAAATTTACCCAGGAAAATATTATTTCAATTTACACCACCAAATTAGCGAACCCTGTTCATCTTTCGGGACCTTACGAAGTGGCCTAACTGAAAATTCAGTATCCCAGCACATGGAATACCTTTTGAACCTTATGAATGGAGAGTTTTTTATCGGTAAACGAGGCGATGTCGTTAAAGGACTATTATGTTGAAGGCAGGGTTTTATTCACCATTAATGAACTGATAAAGCAATTTATTGAGCGACATTGACAACTTTGATGCTAACAGAGCAGATGGTTTTAGCTGCGGTATGATGAAGTCTAGAAGGTCTATTTATCCTAGTGACAAGCAAACATTACAATTCGCACCTGGTCATAAGCTATATCATATTTTAGGATGCGCTTATGTCGAAGCTTCTCGTGGGATATTAATTTCCCTGAGAGAACAGAAGCATCTTTATCACAGATATAAATAATGGTTTTTACACCTTATTTGTGTAAACAGACATAACTACAGCATCAACTGTGGGTGACAGTTATGTCAGAGCTTTTAAGAACTGTGAGATTGGCGGTAAAAACATTGAGATTGTCACACTGCAGTATACACGACCGGATTATATTTCGCTATGCAAACAACACTTTGATTCTATAACAATTTCAATTTATCAGACCAGGGACCTGCCAGTTAAAATTCAAGTATGGAAAGTGTAATGTACGATTAATTCTTAGACCTCGCAGCGGACTGGACACGCTAAAATGCTGTCCCAAAGAGTGTATGGGGAGCCCTCTGTTTATGCCCGCTACTATGTGGCTCAAGCAGGACATGGTTTGGAGTGTTTTCGGGGTAATGAATACATGTATGGCGCTGGTTTTGCTGGACTTTTTAGGGGTCTTTTTAGAAGAGCCGTACCTCTTTTTAGAAAAGGTTTAGAAATAGCAACACCGCATGTAAAGACCGCAGTCAAAAACATTGTTAAAGATGCCATCACAAGCGTCTCATCAGCTGTCATGGACAGGCTCAACAGACCTTCACATGAACAGAAAGGATCAGGCATCGTTTATAGTTGCAAAAAAAAAATATTTTGCTTTTTTTACCACGTAAAAGAAAAAAGAACAGATCAAAATACCAGTGCCACCGCATGTTCATGAATAAAACATTGTTCGTAAAAGACGGCGTGGTATAAGGTGGTGAGAACGCGCTGCTGACGACATCTTCTAATGCAAAGACCATGGCATTCTAAATGATGGATCTATAGAGTGTACCCAAATTCCTGAACATGGATATTTTTGACATTCCTCCCACACAGAAGCATCGAAAATTCTCTCTTTGTAGAAGTCCAGGCCTATTGCAGCTTTGTCAGGACCAATGCGCCTCGTGCAATTTTTTATATTGGTAGTGGCGAAAAATTATTAAGACTTAAATTAACACCCTCATTATATGTCAAACTGCCGCATAGTTAAATCAGATAACACAGCTGTTGCCGATGGGGCTCGTGTAGGCTTCATTAATTACCCATTAGCCACGCTTTTTAATCAAGTGGACATTACTTTGGGCGATCGCCTTATTTCACAATCAGATAATCTTTACAGTTACAGAGCGTACATTGAAACCATTTTAAATTACAGTCCTCAAACACTGTCATCAACACTTACAGTGGCTTGTTCCTAATAAAGATTCAGAAGGCCACCATTAATGACAGGACTCTTGATGTGAAAAACCTATTCTGGATTCATCAAAAGAGCCCTGCAACAAGCCGCTCTAGGCCTATAGAACTTTTGGGGACCGATTTTTGGAGATTTATTTAATCAAAACAAAGCTTATACTGAATGGCCTGCGTCTTAAGATCAACTGTCCAGGAGAAAGACACTTTTTGTCTGATGTTGCTGAACCTGAGCAATTTAAAGTGCAGAGCTTACAGGCTAACTCTCTATGTAAAAGAGTACAGATTTCACCAGCTGTAAGAAATCGGCCACAGTCAAGACTTCTAACAACACCAGCCAAATATGGCCAATTGATAAGCCTGTTGAAAGTATACAGCATCACGACAGGTACAAGAATCAAAAATCATGAAAAATCTATTCCTGGGACAAATTCCTAAACCTATAATTACTAGGTTTTGTCGATAATGAGGGGTTAGTGGCTGTTTATAATATAAAAGTAATCCACTACTGTTTTCATCATATGCCATAAATCAGCGGCTTTGTTATTGGATGGTCAGCAGATACCATGCAAGGACCGTTTCAACCTGATTTTGATGGTGATTTAGCTATCAGAGGAGTATGTCGCTCTTGTACTTATATCGGGGAAAAACACAAATCGGATAACGGGCATCGTCAATAGACGTGATGAATTTATGACAGGGTTTTACTTTATTTGGGTTGATTGATCCTCCGGAACACTGAATCCGTGTTGTCATTTTCGCCTTATTTAAACCGGTAATCTCCCGAGCGGAGATTCGGTATGCAGAACCAACCCACTTACAGTGAATCATGCGTTGTATATGCGCTCAATTCAATATTCTCGAAAATTTAATATCGAAGAGAAGTCCTGTATGACTTTAACTGGAAAATGGAATACCTGGAGATTACAAACCTTTTGAAAACAAAACACCTTCTATACCAGGGCATATATATTGCTGGGTATTCCCATGTGATTTTCTACCACGAAATATAGTGGTTCAAAGACCGGTTGGCATACATTGTAAACACGGACCAAAGCCATCACACAAGGACGCTCACTGGGATTAATTATACTCTGTAATGATAGGACGCCATATTTTTTGGACAGCTATGGGTTACTCAACAGTCTGCAGAGATATTTCCAAAAGAATTTTTACATTTTCTACAAATTAAATTGTAAGGATTGTATAGTTATCAAGACAATCAACTACAGTCACGGTCCAAGCTCTGTCTGTGGTCATTACTGTATTTTCATGCTTTACCATATAGTATTGGATTGTCTTAATAAAAAGATATTACATTTGTTTACAAATGATTTTTTTAAAAGAAATGATAATTTTGTTGAAATTCGTTTGTCCGAGAAACAATATTTCGTGTCACTATTAAATCAGAACAACGATCATGTGGTATTTATAAACAGCGGCGTGCACCTTATGTAATAAGTGATTTTAAAAACATAATATTTCTTAGTTAATTGTTTTAAGAAATCTGTGAAGCCAGTATTCACACTACCTATTGTTTGACCATCCTGTGGAAAGTTTGTTTAGCTACCACATTGTACCCCATTTGTTTGTGCATCCTGTGAACAAAACAGTTTTGTTTGATAAAATTAGTGTTAAAAGTGTCAATGGCAGGGTAAGAATACCTGATTTGCCAATGTATAATTTCTGTGTAATCAATTCCATTGAAAAGACCAAACACCTATTTACTTATATTTATGACATGGCTACACTGTAAAAGAATACTCTGATTTCATTGTATAAGATTTCTGTAATAAAAAATCATTGAATAGACCTCATCACCTTTTTACTTATATTATGCAATGGCTAAACACTGTAAAGAATACCTGATTATCCTGTTTAGTTTCTGTTAAAAAAATCCATTGAATAGACCATGCATCTACTTTGAAACAAATATCACTTTTTGTATGCTAATGAGTGTTCAATAAAGACAATTAAACTTTGCAATAGTCGTGGTGTTATTTTTCTTTTAGACAAATTAAGAATGGGAACTTTTAGATAAATTAAGAATATCCTGGGGAAAATCAAAGGCTAGTTAAATTTGGGGGAAAGGGGGAGGGAGGAGGTATAGGGGGCTGGATTCTAAGTGCTATTCAAACAACTCCTCTCGCACAGTGTAAAGTCCAAAATCATCCTAATTCAGAATGTTCATACATGCACCACAGTTTTACACTACGTAATATCCGGGGGCCCTCACACACACACGCCCTATGCTTTTTACGCTACATCCGGGTTTTTCAGTTACATTTTGTCTCTATCGGTATGGGTGGATTCGGGAGCGCTTCAACAATATACCTTTCCGGTACGGAAGGGGAGATAACAAAGTTAAAGGTAGCGTGAAAAGTTTTGGAATGTCTGGGCTGCTGCCACTACTTATCTGTGAGGCTTTCTGTGTTAACGAGGGAGTAGCATCGGGGTCGCCCCTAGGTAACAGCGATGTTAGTTAGCATGGTTACCATCGGGGATCCCCTAACATATGTCCCTAGTACAGCGATGTGGTTTTTCTGGGTTATTGAGGGAGTAGCATCGGGTCCCAAAACACTCGCTCCTATGCGCTGCTATGTTAGTATCGTAGTTCGCATCGAGGGGGCCATAACAGACGCCTCTATGTATAGTCATATTAGTATCTTTGCAAAATGCAGAAAAAGCAATTGGGAGGGGGTGGGGGAATGGTGGTGTTGGAATGTGGGGGAGGGGGGTGTTTGTTTGATGGGCTTGGTGGGCAAAACATTTCGTCGCTGTTTTCATGGGGGCGGAAGGGGGGCGTGAAAAACACCCACTTTGCCCGGGAAATGGCCCGAGGATATGAAAAGGGGTGGGAAATGATCAATCCCCCCGGAAGTGGGAGGTTTCTTTTGGGGCGGAAATAGGTGTGGAAAATCAACTTCCTCCGGAGTGGGATGTTTGATGGGCGTGAAAAGGGGGTGGGAGGTAACCCCTGGGTGGGGTCATCAAGGGAAAAAGGGGGGCGGGGCACCGTCATTGACATTTGACGAATGATACCTTCTATACGGGAGTTGATCCAAAGAATAAGAAAAAGGTATTTGAATATTTTTTTTTTTGTTTCACTCCTGTTTTTGGCTCCCCAATCATCAGAAAATCCTAAGCAAAACAAGACCTATCATACTGGCCTTATGGTTTCCCCGAACCACAGTCATTGTTTTTTATCCTTTTTTTCCCCTTACGATTAAAAAGAAGGGAAAAACCAAACATAGTGGCAAAGTCATGATGGGGGGAGTGGGGGAAACAGCATTAGGAAACCACAGGGAGTCAGTGGAGAGTGGTCGTGGCAGCACAGAGTAGGCCAAAGATGGCAAAAACCATTGTTGGGTGGCAGCAGCAGGTCGCTTCCAGATGGACAAAAATTATACAGTGTGGAGGTGGCAGCGCAACTGCAGCAGCATCAGGTGGAGAGGGGTCCCTCCCCTAATTTAAGGGGCGGCGGAAACAGCAACATCAAGCCAGAGATACATGGTGACATAGGGGGAGATGAAGAAGCGCATGAAGAGAGTGAGCACTAGAGGGACTAAGGAGGAGGTGGCGGGAACAGCGCATAAGCCGGGTGAAAAGGGGGAAAAAGTTGGAGGTGACGCAGCGTAGATGAGGAGACCTGAGGGGGGGGGGCAGCGCATCAAAAGGGCTACATAATGGAATGGGTGGCAATCCCAGTCCCTGGTAAAGTGGTGGGTGGTGAAGGAGCACTGCAGGATGTATAAAAATTGGCAGGGGCGCATCAGTTAGTATTTGAGGCGGGAAACCAGAAGAACCCAGGGTTTAGCATCTGCTCAGGTGCTGCGGGGCCCTTTCTCACTAGGGGGTAAAAGAAAGTGTCATCAACAACCCCAGACTAGGTTGCTGCTGAGGGGGTGGTATACTCCCCCCACGCAGCTGGGGAAGGGTACGGAGCGCTGAAAAACCCCCCCGGTCGACCTGCGGGATTGACGGGGGCGCAGATAGAAATTTCATCACTATCAATGCCTCCTCTTACCGGTTTCAAGTCCACTGCCTTGGATAACCTTGACTCCAATTGGCCCTTTTAAAAAACATCCAAAATTCACCCTTGCACCCACTGAAAAAAAATCTCCCTGAAACGGTCTTTCCTTACTTAGCAAAGGAAGAATGCCAGCGTGTTAATCGATTAATCCAAATTTTTCGGAGGGAAGTAAAAAAAAAAAGGAAAAACAGGTACATCTAACGCGTTTCAGGCCTTGTGCATATCCCCCTTAGTCGTGCGTTGGCTACGACTAAGGGGCCGATATGCCAAGGGCCTGAAACGGTTAGTGTCCCTTTGTTTTTCTGTTTATTTTACTTCCCCTCCCGAATAAAATTGTGGATTTATGTATTAAGCAAGGGACTTCTTCCTTGTACGGATTTTGCAGAGCGTGCGGTCCGTGCGGCTTCATTTCGCTATCGTGAGCTGGATGTTTTGACATTCCTTCACTTTAAACGCACAAAAATGCTTGTCCATGCCCTTGTCATCTCACGCCTAGACTATTGCAACATCCTTCTTTATGGCCTTCCATCTAGCACCCTAGCTCCCCTTCAATCCATCCTTAACTCTGCTGCCCGTCTGATTCACATCTCTCCTCATTACACCTTTGCCTCTCCCCTCTGCCAATCCCTTCACTGGCTTCCCATTGCCCCCACTGGAATCACGTGGCTGTGAAATGTAGTCTCCACGTCTCCAGTCCCCTGAACAGACAGATTTTGCAGCATCTGTTCCAAGACATAAAGCAGTGGAATGACGTTGTTCATCCTGTAAAAATAGTAACAATGCAGCAGCAAAACTTAAAACAAAAAATTAAAAATTATTAGTGCACGCCAATAGGACCTGGATCAAGGTCACCTCAATATAACAAAAAATAGAGAAGAGGCAGCACTTCAAAAAAGGAACAAAATTTATTTACCCAAACATGGCAACGTTTCGGTTCTCATCAGAACCTTTCTCAAGCAAAGCACACAGTGACATCTAGTGGTATAAATAGTGCAAAAATACAGTGGAAAAAAAAGTGTACAGTACATAGTATATATACAAATCTTGTATACAACAGTGAATATATTCAAGATCCAAGATACAGTGAAATACAAAACAATGTGATAAATGTATATATAATCAAAAATATTCTAGTATACCTTGTGTAAAGTGTATAACAGTGTAAACGAGCCTCAATTAGATATAAAAAATGAATAAAAATTACATAACGTAAACGATTCACTACCTGGACACATCACTCGAGTGGCGCGAAGCTCCGGCGTCTCCCAAAACCCACTGCGCATGCGCGAAAACGGAAAGCGGCGCACGCGCATCACAGACCCCTCACCGTCATCAAGGCAGTGGGAGAATGATCAGTGCGCAGGCGCACCACTCGCCGCATCGCGCAATAGCTCTAAGAACAGTGAGACAGTAAAAGCAAACATCAAAGGGCCAATTTCACAGCATACGTAGTTAAAATAACATAGTGGCTCCAAAAACGAATATGGTCATTAATAGGAGGACAGCAGGGATCCCCAAAGAAATTGATGTTCCACCACCAGGGACCGCGGACCCCCAGCATATGACTGGGGATGCACAGTCCCCACGGGGGGTGCCGAATGGGTATCACCCAAAATATCAGGCAAATCCCAAACCACACCAAAGGACACCAAATAAAATAGGGGCGCAATTTCAAAATGACAGCGCTAATCCACTCCTTAGACCTAAATTAGAGAGCCTAAAAATGCACAAAGTATACAATTTTCCCAAAGATGATGCTTCAACATGCCAGCCAAATCAGGAGACATAACCAGAGGCAACGTGAGCTCTATGTGTTGTCCAGTAGTTAAACACTTTCAAAATAATATGAAATCTAAAAGAAAAAGAGAGAGAAAGAATAATTAATGTGACATTTAAAAACAAAGGAACTAGCACTGACTGTGCTCACTAACTCAGAAGAAGACGTAGATAGGACAATAAAAGCACAGGATGTTCTTCAAAAACAGGAATCTCACACTGGGAGAAACAAAAAAAAAACCCCAAAAAATTACCGACACTTTAGGAAAAAAAAT
>JAODAL010042140.1:0-35150 GCA_025379985.1 Phyllomedusa bahiana | reverse complement strand
TCCCCAATTCTGTTCTATGGGAGTTAAAAGTAAAAGGGGAGACTGTTTTTCTCCATTTTTTTCTATGGGATTTTCCCATACAGGGGAGCGCTGTTTTTCCCCATTCTGTTTTTTGTGGGGGTTCCCGAAAAAGGATGAAAATAGGTTTCCCTGCCCCAAGGGTTTTTCAATGTTTTATTGGGGGTATTTGTATCAAGCAATAAGCTTCTCTGTTACATTGTTGCACTAGAAACACTCCGGCATGACATTTGTTATTCCTGGATTGGTGCAGGTGTCCTGTAGGGTCAGGGAAGGTTTTTCAGATGCACAGATATCAATGAGGCAGCTTCAGGCATTTGTATCATAGAGATCCAAAGATTCAATGTAAATTTCCATTTTTTAAACATGAAAATGAGCCGGGGGGTTTTCTTCAGTTTCAATGGTCATTTTTAAGGGGCCACCTCAGGAGGGGGAAGGGGGGAAACAAAGGGGGATCGGGTTTGGGGGGTCACTGGGGTCATGGCCCCCACAACCTGCCCCAAGGGTCTAACATGCTGACTGCCCCACAGGAGGATCCATAAACCCAACACCCCACCGGGGGCCCCACATGCTGACTAAAACCCACAGATGCTGGAGGGTCCTTTGAGCCAAAAAAAAACCATCCGGGGGGCCCCACATCTGCTCCCACCCACGGCTGCTGGGGGGTCCATAAGCCAACACCACCACCCAAAGGGGCCCCACATGTTTGACGGGACCCACAGTTTGCTGGAGGACCATAGACCCAAAAACCACCATCCAGGGGCCCCACATGCTGACTGCCCCCCAACAGCTGCTGGGGGGGGCCATAAACCCCACCACCATCCGGGGCCCCAATGCTGCTGCACCCCCCAGCTGTTTGGGGAGCTATGGGAAAAAAACCCAAACCACCCGGGGGGCCCCCACATGCTAAATCCCCCCCACAGCTGCTGGGGGGCCCAAGAGCCCAACACCACCATCCGGGGGCCCCACATGCCTGACTGCCCCTAAAGTTTGGGGGGAGGGTCCATAGATAAACACCAATCCGGGCCCCCCAAACAGCGGATGTTTCCCACAGCTGCTGGAGGACCATAAAACCAATCCCACCACCCGGGGGGCCCCACTGTGACTGCCCCCCACAGCGCTGGGGGGGGCCATAGACCAACACCACCTCCAGGGGCCCCACTGCGACTGAAACCCACAGTTTTTGGGGGCCCCCATAGACCCACACCACCATCCAGGGGCCCCACATTTTTGGCTGCACCCACAGGGGGTGGGGCCACAGACCCAACACCCCCATCCAGGGCCCCCACATGCTGCCTGCACCCACGGAGGGGCCATAGAGCCAACCCCCATCTTCCAGGGGCGCCCATGTTGGCTGCACCCACAGCTCCCTGGGGGGACCCATAGAGCCAAAAACCCCCCCTTTGGGGGGCCCCCCCATGCGATTGCACCCACGCTGCTGGAGGGGCCATAGACCAACACCACCACCCTGGGGCGCCACGGGGCTGACTGAAACCCACAGTGGCTGGGGGGGCCCCATAGAGCCAACACCACCACCCAGGAGCCCCAAAATGCTGATGAAACCCCACAGCTGCGGGAGGACCATGGGCCCCAAACCCCTTTCATCCAGGACCCCCACATGGTGACGCACCCAAAAGCTGTGGAGGAGCCATAGACCCAAAACACCACCACCCCAGGGCCCCCATGTTACCCCCCACATTTTCTGGGGGGCCCCATAGAGCCAACACCCCAAACCAGGGCCCCAAAAGCTAAATGAAACCCACAGCTGCTGGGGGGCCAAAAGGGGCCAACCCCCAACCATCCGGGGGCCCCCCAAAAGCTACTGCACCCACGGGTGCTGGAGGGGCCATAGAGCAAAAACCATCACCCAGGGGCCCCCCCATGTGCCCTCACCCACAGCTGCTGGGGGGGCCACAACCCAAAACCCAAACCATCCGGGAGCCCACTTGCTGACTGCACCCACAGCTGTGGGGGGGCCACAGAGAAAACCCCCACCCCCGGGGGGCCCCACATGATTACTGCACCCCCAGCTGCTGGATGGGCCATAGACCCACCACCACCCTCCAGGGGCCCAAAAAGGGCTGACTCCCAACCCACACCCTGGGGAGGGCCCAAAAGACCCCAACACCCCATCCGGGGGCCCCCACTCCCTAAAGAAACCCACAGCTCTGGAGGGGCCACAGACCCAAAACCACCATCCAGGACCCCACATGCTGAGGGCACCCACAGCTGGGGGAGGGACCATAGAGCCAACACCACCATCCGGGGCCCCCCCTGCGACTGCCCCCCCACACTGCTGGAGGACCCCATAGACCCAAACCCCACATCCAGGGGCCCCCATGCTGACTGCCCCACAGCTGCTGGGGGAAAGCCAAGGGGCCAAAAACCACCATCCGGGGGCCCCCACATGCTGACTGCCCCCTACAGCTGCGGGAGGATCCATAGAGCAAAACCCCATCCGGGGGCCCCCACATGCTGACGCACCTACAGCCCCGGGAAAGGGCCATGAGCCAACACCACCACCCGGGGGCCCCAAAATTGACTGCACCAACAGCTTCGGGAAAGGACCCAATAGACCCAAAAAACCACCTTTCCGGGGGCCCCCACATGCTGACTGAAACCCCACTGCGGGGAGGAGCCATAGACCCAAACACCCCACCCCGGCCCCCACTTTTGCTGACTGCACCCACAGCTGCTGGAGAGACAAGACCCAAACCCACCATCTCCAGGGGGCCCCCATGTGACTGAAACCCAAGCCTGGAACGGCCTTTGAGCCAACACTCCCATCCGGGCCCCACAGTTTGCTGCACCCACCCCCTGCTGGGGGGGCCACAGACCCAAAACACCACCATCCAGGGCCCCCACATTGACTGAAACCCACAGCTGGGGAAAGGAAGCCAAAGAGCCAACACCATCCCCGGGACCCCCCCATGCACCTGCACCCACAGGGGCGGGAGGGTCCACAGAGCCAACACCACCATCCAGGGGGCCCCACATGCGCCCTGCACGCACAGGGGGGGCCCCATGGGGGGAAAACACCACATCCCGGGGGCCCCCACATGTGACTGTACCCACGCTGCTGGAGGAGTCATAGACCCCAACACCCCCATCCGGGGGCCCCACATGCTGACTGCCCCACAGCGGCGGGAGGGGGCCTAGAGCAAAAACCCCCATCCAGGAGCCCCACATGCTGCCCTTGAAACTCACAGTGCTGGGGGGCCCATGGGCCAAAAACCACCATCCGGGGGCCCCCACATTTGACTGCCCCAAAAAAATTGAGGGGCCATAGAGCCAACACCCCGGGGGCCCCACATGCGACTGCCCCCACAGTTTGCGGGGGGGTTTCCATAGAGCCAACACCCCCAAATCCAGGGGCCCCACATGCGACTGCACCCACAGCTGCGGGGGGTTCCATAGACCAAAACCCCCATCTCCAGGGGCCCCACATGCTAGTACCCACAGCGCTGGGGGGGCCATAGACCCAAACCCACCTTTCCGGGGGCCCCCACATGTGATTTCCCACCCACACTGCTGGAGGAGCCTTTGGGGCCAACCCCAAACCACCCAGGGGCCCCAAACATCCCTGCTGCACCCGGGAGCTTTTTGGAGGAGTCTAAGCCAAAAACCACCATCCGGGGGCCCACATGCTGACTGCCCCCCACACTGTTTGGAGGGTCCATAAAAGCCAACCACCACCCCCGGGGGCCCCACATGCTGACTGCCCCCCACAGCTTCGGGAAGGGCCATAAAAGGCCAACACTACCTCCAGGGCCCACATGCGGGCCTGCCCCCCACAGCTGCTGGGGGGGGCCAACAGACCAACCCCACCACCCCGGGCCCCCACATCTGACTGCACCCAAAAACCTTGGGGGGGCCACAGAGCCAACACCACCTTTCCAGGGCCCCACATTTTGACTGAAACCCCACAGCTCGGAGGGGCCATAAAGCCAACCCCCACCACCCAAGGGGCCCCACATGCTAATGCCCCCACACTTGGGAAAAGGCCTTTGAGCCAACACCCCATCCGGGGCCCCCAAGGCTGATTTGCCCCCCACAGTTTGTGGAGAAGCCAAAGAAAAAACCCCATCACCCAGGAGCCCCACGGGCTAAATTTGCACCCACAGCGCTGGAGGGTCCTTTAGAGCCAAAAACCCCCACCATCCAGGAGCCCCACATGCTGAATGCACCCAGGTGGGGCCCAAAGACCCAAACACCCCCATCCGGGGGCCCCACATCGCCCTGTACCCACAGCTGTTGGGGGAGCCCATAGACCCAAACACCACCACCCAGGGGCCCCCCCTTTGCTAAACTGCCCCCACAGCTGCTGGAGGGGTAAGAGAAAAAACCCCCATCCAGGGGCCCCACATCCTGACTGCACTCACGTGCTGGAGGGGCCATGAGCCAACACCACCTCCAGGGGCCCCACATGCGGGCTGCCCCCCACAGCTACTTGGGGGGCCATAGAGCCAAAAATCCGGGGGCCCCCACATGCTGACTGCACCCAAAGCTGGGGGGGGGTCCATAGACCCAAAACCCCCCACCCGGGGGCCCCCACAGGGCAAAACTGCACCCACAGCTGCGGGGGGGCCCCATAGAGCCACACCATCAGGGGGGCCCCCCACATGCTGACTGTCCCCAACAGTTTGGGGAAAGGGGCCATAACCCAAACACCCCACCAAACCAGGGGCCCCACATGCTATGCCCCCACACTGCTGGAGGACCAAATAGGCCAACACCACCACCCGGGGGGTTTCCCACTCCTGCCCTGAACCCAGAGCTGTTGGAGGGGTCATAAAAGCCAACCCCACCAACGGGGCCCCACGCTAAACTGAAACCCCACAGTGCGGAAAGGGGCCATAGGCCAAAAACCAAACCATCCACGGGCCCCCCCATGCTGACTGCACCCACAGTTTCTGGGGGGCCTGAGCCAACACCCCCAAACCAGGGCCCCCAAATGCTGACTGCCCCCACGCTGCTGGGGGGGCCCATAGAGCAAACCCCACCATCCAGGGGCCCCACATGCGACTGTACCCCCCAGCTACTGGGGGGGCCATAGGCTAAACACCCCCACCCCGGGGGGCCCCACATGCTGACTGTACCCACAGCGCTGGGGGGGCCCATAGACCCAAACCCCACCCACCCGGGGGCCCCCACATGCGACTGCACCCAAAAGGAGAGGCCATAGAGAAAAAACACCAAAAACCAGGGGCCCCAAATTTTATGCACCCACAGCTGCTGGAGGGGCCACAGAGCCAACACCCCTTTCCAGGGGCCCCCCAAAAGCTGATTTGCACCCCCCAGCTGCTGGGGGGGCCAAAGGCCAACACCACCATCCGGGGCCCCCACATGCTTACTTCACCCCCGCTGCTGGGGGGGCCAAAAGACACAAACCCACCCCCCAACCCAGGGGCCCCACATGCTTACTGCCCCCCACCAAGGCTGCTGGGGGCCATAGGGGCCCATCACCTCCTTTCCAGGGGCCCCCATGCTGACTCCCAACCCACACTGCTGGAGGGTCCATAGACCCAAAACACCACCACCCGGGGGCCCCAATGCTGACTGAAACCTACAGTTTGGCGGGGGGGGCCCATAGAGCCAACACCACCATCCAGGGGCCCCACATGTTTACTGCACCCACAGCTGCTGGGGGTACATAGACCCCAACACCACCACCAGGGGCCCCACAGGGCTGACGCACCCACAGCGGGGCGGGAGGGGGCCATAGAGCCACATTTACCATCCGGGGGCCCCAAAACTGACTGCACCCACGGGGCTGGAGGAGCAAAGGGCCAACCCCCAACCTTCCGGGGGCCCCCAAAACATGCGGGACTGCACCCCCAGGTGCTGGAGGAGACTTTGACCCAAACACCCACCATCCAGGGGCCCCACATGCTGACTGCCCCCCACAGTGCGGGAGGGGCCATGGACAACACCACTATCCGGGGGCCCCACATGCTGACTCCCACCCACAGCGGGCTGGGGGGGCCTTTAAGCCAACTCAAACCCACCCCAGGGGTTTAAACATGCTGATGCACCCAACCCGGCTGAGGGGGCCATAGAGCCAACCCACCTTTTTGGGGGGCCCTAAGCCATTCGGGGACCAGGGTGTACTTGGAATTCTTTTTTCCTTTTCCTATCACCATGTCAAAAATTTAAATTTGGTGGGGACATCGCATTATCTTGCTGGTGAGACAATCAGCATGTTTGGGTGTACGGGATCTGCAAAGATAGATTTACACCCAAACCAGGTGTCAGCGCCTTTTACATGGAGGAGTGGCCCAGAGAATGCCCTGAAAACCTTCCCCGACCATAATGCTCCCACCACCAGCATTTGGCAAGGTTTTCAGTGTAGAGTGTACTGCTGAGGTGCTGTATCTAAGCTGTATCTAAGCCTGTCCCAATATGTGATTTGCTAAAATAACACATATGACCTGGAGCTTGTACCAGTGATACATAAAGGCCATAATATAGGAGTATTCCCACCGCAGTTATGGATGGTGGGAATATCCCCATATTATCCCATCAACGTGTGATATCATCAATGTGATAGGTGAGGATCCAGGGGCCCATTCTCTACTTTTGGGACCCGCACCTATTGATATGCCATCAATGTGTGTGGTAGGAACACCCCTTCACCCCTCCTGCTGGCCCGGCACACAATGTCCCGATTCTCGTAGAATAATTAGGTATCTGGAGTCTGATCTGGTTTCCTAATTAATTTAGTGATCTGGCTCTGTGGCTGACAAGCCTGGGGTCCGACGTCTGACGGAATTTGGGGGTCTGGTCTGTGGTCTGACAATTTTGGTGTCTTGCCTGACGTCTTAATGAATTTAAGCATCTAGTCTGGGTCTATTTGGGGCCTGGGCTAGATTTTCACTGGTCTGGAATCTAAATGAAGCTAGGCATCTGGTGAATACAAATTCTGGGGTCTGGAGTCTGACTGAATTTAGGGGTCTGGTTTGTGGGCTGATAATGTTGGGTGTTTTGTGTGAAGTCTGAATTGATTTAGGAGTCTGGTCTAAGATTTAGTCTGATAATTCTGGGGCCTGGTGTCTGACTGAATTTAGGGGTCTGGTCTGATAATTTCAGTGTCTTGTCTGGAGGCTGACTGATTTTAGGGGTCTGGTCTGTGGGCTGATAATGTTGGTGTTTTGTATAGCGTCTGAATTGATTTAGGGGTCTGGTCTGGAACTGGGATGAATCTAGGCGTCTGGTCTGTGGGCTGATAATGCTGTTTGTGTTTTGTACAGAGTCTGAATTGATTTAGGGGTCTGGTCTAGGATTTCACTAAAGTTTGGGGTCTGGTCTGGAATCTGAATGAAGCTAGGCATCTGGTGAATAAAAATTCTGGGGTCTGATGTTTGACTGAATTTAGGGGTCTAGTTTGTGGGCTGATAATGTTGGTCTTTTGTACAGAGTCTTAATTGGTTTAGGGGTCTGGTCTAGGATTTCACTAAAATATGGTTTCTGGTCTGGAATTTGAAACAATTTAGGGGTTTAGTCTGGTGTCTGATAGTTCTGGGGTCTGGTCTGTGGGCTGATAATGTTGGTGTTTTGTGTGAAGTCTGAATTGATTTAGGAGTCTGGTCTAGGATTTAGTCTGGAGTCTGATAATTCTGGTGTCTGACTGAATTTAGGGGTCCGGTCTGATCATTTTAGTGCCTTGTCTTGAGGCTGACTGAATTTAGGCATCTGGTACGGGCTCATAATGTTGGTGTTTTGTATAGCGTCTGAATTGAGTTAGGGGTCTGGTCTAGGATTTCACTAAAGTTTGGGGTCTGGTCTGGAATCTGAATGAAGTTAGGTATCTGGTCTAGTGAATAAAAATTCTGGGGTCTGATGTCTGACTTTAAGGGGTCCGGCCTGATCATTTCAGTGCCTTGTCTGGAGGCTGACCGAATTTAGCATCTGGTCTGTGGGCTGATAATGTTGGTGTTTTGTATACTGTCTGAATTGATTTAGGGGTCTGGTCTGTGGGCTGATAATGTTGGTGTTTTGTATAATGTCTGAATTGATTTAGGGGTCTGGTCTGTGGGCTGATAATGTTGGTGTTTTGTATAATGTCTGAATTGATTTAGGGGTCTGGTCTGTGGGCTGATAATGTTGATCTTTTGTGTGAAGTCTGAATTGATTTAGGAGTCTGGTCTGGGATTTAGTCTGATAATTCTGGGGCCTTGTGTCTCACTGAATCTAGGGGTCTGGTCTGATCTTTCAGTGCCTTGTCTGGAGTCTGACTGATTTTAGGGGTCTGGTCTGTGGGCTGATAATGTTGGTGTTTTGTATAGCGTCTGAATTGATTTAGGGGTCTGGTCTGGAATTGGGATGAATTTAGGGGTCTGGTCTGTGGGCTGATAATGTTGATCTTTTGTGTGAAGTCTGAATTGATTTAGGAGTCTGGTCTGGAATTGGGATGAATTTAGGGGTCTGGTCTGTGGGCTGATAATGTTGATCTTTTGTGTGAAGTCTGAATTGATTTAGGAGTCTGGAGTCTGATAATTCTGGGGTCTGACTGAATTTCGGGGTCCGGTCTGATCATTTCAGTGTCTTGTCTGGAGTCTGACTGAATTTAGGAGTCTGGCCTGGGGTAACATATTGTTGCACTATTTGTGGCCCCCTATCTTCCCTTGGGTTCGGCAGTCCTCAGAGACACTCATTAGGTCCAACTCATTTCTTTTAATCCAGTATCTTGTGTTGTTTTCAGTCCTGCGCACAGTGTGGTAAAGTGACCGGCGCTGACCGAGTGTCCATCTGGTTAAGGGCATAGTGTGAACTAACATCAGTGAGAAGCTCGGGTGGCTCCAAGACTTGGCCTTTATCGGGCTCATTGTCAAGCACCCGTTCTTCAATACAACTAGGCCAGACAACTGGTGTCATTGTGCTGATACAGGACCCCCGGTGAGCGGAGCAGGATTCTCACACTTGTCAGAAACCGGCCATTATTATGCAGGTTAGAGAACCTGCTGAGAACAACACGGAAGCTTCTAGAATGTCTTTCTCCTTTATAGTCCACCGCTCTGGCAGCATATCCGAGCACTGGTCGTATCACTGTACAACACAGGACGATTGCTGTGGGTAAAACCGGAGGAGAGTCAAGCTATTGTGGAAATAGGGCGGAGGTAAGAAAGTGACGCCTGCCTGATATCAGCGACCGGCAGCAACAAAACCCATCGCCCATCATTATACTAAGGGGCCTGTAAATCAAAGTAACAATAGAGACCGTTTTGGGGAAGGGTCGCCAGGTATCTGCCAAGAGATACAGGTCATGGAATTAGACAGAAAGTTTGGTTATATTGCAATGGCCAGCAACTAGAATGCGGGGTCAGGTCTCCAATGATAGAAATCTCTAAAAGGTACCATAGGGGACTGTAATCACCTGGTACCAAGGGGGTCTGTAATTTCCGGGTACCAATCCTAACCCTAAATAATGCCAAGGGATTCTGTAGTCTTCCTGGTACCAAGGGGGTCTCTAAACTCCCGTTACCAAAAGGGTCTGTAATCTCTAAACAATGGCAAGGAGATATGTAATCTTCGATACCAAGAGGGTCTCTAATCTCCCAGTACCAAAAGGGTCTGTATTCTCCTGATAAAAAGGGGGTCTGTAATCTCTAAACGATGCCAAGGGGGTCTGTAGTCTGCCAGTATCAAGGGGGTCTAAAATCTCTGAACGGTACCATAGGGGGTCTGTAATCTTCCGGTGAAATAGGGGGTCTGTAATCTCCTGGTACCAAGGAGTTCTGTAATCTCCTAGTAAAATAGGGGGTCTGTAATCTCCTAGTAAAATAGGGGGTCTGTAACCTCTGAACAATAACTAGGGAGTCTGTAATCTTCCAGTACCAAGGGGGTCTCTAATCTACGAATGGAACCAAGGGGATCTGTAATTTTTTTAGCACAAAGGGTGTCTGCAATCACAGAACGGTACCAGGGAGGGTCTGTAATCTCCTGGCTCTACAGAGAGTCACAAGTCTGACTGGACACTTTCAGGGGCCTGTTCCTGAACTTGGTGCGGGTCAATATCTTCTCAATATGCCATCAAACTGCATGGTGGGAACACCCCCTCACACATAGAGAAAGGCAGGCAGCACATGGCAACATCTTCTGGGCCTGTGACCGTTTCTGACCATTGTGTTCCCTGTGAAGTAACAATTCTGGAGCCTCTTCTCTTATATCTCTGTGTGGTGCTGTGAATTTGTTATTCCTCATAGAAATTCATTAGCAGTCTGCCAGCCGGGTGCTACCAGTCGGAGGTGCCTCCCTCAACAGTCTGGAATTGCCCAGTCAGTGTATACTGGATATGAGCTCTGTGTGATTTTGCAGTGGGTGCTCTGCTTTCTCTCTACACTTGTACACAGAGTGATTCTATCTTATCAAACTGCTCGGTGTGTGCTTTCATCTACAGCTTGTGTGAGCTGCCCTCCTTGGATGCTCTCTCTACTATCCATACTCTGATTGGCTGTCTACAACCGCCTCTTTCCTTCTCCAATTGCTGGTGGTGGTGAATCTGACATTGACCAATCAGCGCTGACCTTCAGTGTTTGCAGGGGCACACCGCTCTAATGGTTACACCCATCTGACCGATTCAGTAATATATTTCTAGGTGGAATAACAGAGAAACATCACAACATAGAGTGATAACAGAGGATGCTCCAGGATTGTTATTTCACAGGGACCACAAGGATTTACTAAAACAGATGTCAGGAGATGTCACAGATGTCAGGAGATGTCACAGGTCCTCTATAAAGGGAACCTATCATATTGCACATATTATCTAATCTGCTGGTCACTTCATAAACATATATGCCGTATGTCTTGAGGCTGTCATATGATAAACCTCTAGGGGAATTCCCTGTACCTTTCCCCAGTTATAATATTTGAAAAATATCTAACCTCTTGTGTTGCTTTGGATCTAATCTGCTGGTAGCATCTTATTGATCTGTGGAAATAGATTTAGAAGAACCTGTATTTTAATCATTTAAATTCCTGCTTATTGTGGGTAAGGAGTCCAGTGGGCGGTCCTATCAGTGATTGACAGGTATCTCTGTATGCACACTGATACAAGGAAGATGGTCGATCACTGATAACACCGCCCACTGGACTCCTTAACCCTGAATAAAAGGGATTTAAATGAATGAAATACAAGTTCTATGGAATCCTTCCCCATAGAACGAGGGCTGGGGCAAAGCATTTTGGCCCCATAGGCAAATAGGGCAAGTGGGGCCCCCTCCTGACCTGATGCACAGCGCCTTCAGCTATGCTCGCCCAAGCTAAGTGAAATAGAAATAAAAACCACAATTGCGCCCTCCTGTTCTGGCGGCGCGCTATCGATCACGTTGTCTTTATCATTCGGGTCGGTTCTATTCCAATGATATTTTTATTCCTTTAATTTGCTTTGCATTTACTGAGACCAATAACTTTTTTCTTTCTCCCTCTCTGGACCTGTATGAGGGCTCGCTGGTTTTTTTTGTGGACTGAAGTGCGGTTTCCATTGGTACCATTTTCGGACACCTGTGACTTTTTGATCACTTTTGATTCCAAATTTTGGGGAGACACAGAAAACCCCAAAACCCCACTTGTGTTGCGGAGTCTGCTGTGGCCTCTGGGAGGGTGTAATAGCATCACTCAGCTGGCAGCCAGGGGGCCTTTATCAGCATCCCGCAATTTCAAAGAGGGGAAGCAGATTGGGAGATGGAAGGGGGTGACCCCTACCTGTATAACTATTTAGATGTTGCGGTCGCGTTAACTGCGGCATCTAAGTAGTTATACTAGCAGGATCAGAGCTATCTCAGGTCCCCGGTCCTGGCTGTAACAGCTCCTGAGCCCGCTCCATACATCTGTGCACCCCCCTGATGAGAGGGAGGGATTGGCCCACAGTCAGTCACCTACTTCGGCCTGCCTGTTGCCCCAGCCCTGCTTAGAACTATATATCAATCAGCTCAGCGCCTCCTGCTCTATAACATGATCAGGACAGATCAGATTGCATGTTCAATGTGACAGGGTCCCTATAAGTCATATAAGGACTCAAACTCTCATTACTGCTCTTATTCTTTTTCGTCCTGACTCCTGTAACTCCGTGCTTATCGGGCTCCTGCTGTGTAAACTCTCCCCTCTCCAATCTGTCCTGAATGCAGCAGCCAGGCTTGTCTTTCTTTCCAGCTGCTATACTGATGCCTCTACCCTGTTCCGTCTCTGCACTGGTGCCCATTTAGTACAGAATACAACATAAACTCATCACTCACCCATAAAGCTCTCCACAGTGCTGCACCCCCATACATCACCTCCCTCCTCTCTGTCTACCAACCTACCCGGTCTCTCCACAGTGCTCCACTCCCCTACATCTCATCCTTCATCTCTGTCTACCAACCCACCCGGTCTCTCCACAGCGCTGCACCCCCTACATCTCCTCCCTCATCTCTACCACCCGACCCATTCTCTCCAGAATGCTGCACCCCCTACATCACTTCCCTCATCTCTGTCTACCACCCTACCCCCTCTCTCCACAGCGCTGCACACCCCCCCTACACCCCATCCCTCTCCAATCTACTTCCCCACCCACCCTACCCACTCTCTCCACAGCGCTGCACCCCTACATCCCCTCCCTCATCTCTATCTACCCCCCTACCCGCTCTCTCCACATTGCTTCACCCCATAATCTCCTCCATCATCTCTACCACCCATCCCGGTCTCTCCACAGCGCTGCACCCCCTACATCTCCTCCCTCATCTCTGTCTACCACTCTACCCTCTCTCACAGTGCCCGCACCCCATCATCTCCTCCATCATCTCTACCACCCAACCCGGTCTCTCCACAGCGCTGCACCCCCTACATCTCCTCCCTCATCTCTGCCTACCACCCTACCCGCGCTCTCCACAGTGCTGCACCCCCTACATCTCCTCCCTCATCTCTGTCTACCACTCTACCCGGTCTCTCCACAGTGCTGCACCCCATACATCTCCTCCATCATCTCTACCACCCAACCCGGTCTCTCCACAGCGCTGCACCCCCTACATCTCCTCCCTCATCGCTGTCTACCCCCCTACCTGGTCTCTCCACAGTGCTGCCCCCCCCCCGTTCCCCACATCTCCTCCCTCCTCTCTGTCTACCACCCTAACCGCTCTCTCCACAGTGCTGCACCCCCTACATCTCCTTCCTCATCTCTACCACCCTACCTGGTCTCTCCACAGCGCTGCACCCCCTACATCTCCTCCCTCATCTCTACCACCCTACCCCGTCTCTCCACAGCGCTGCACCCCCTACATCTCCTCCCTCATCTCTGTCTACCACCCTACCTGGTCTCTCCACAGCGCTGCACCCCTACATCTACTCACTCATCTCTGTCTACCACCCTACCCCGGTCTCTCCACAGCGCTGCACCCCCTACATGTCCTCCCTCAGAGCTATCTACCTCCCTACCCGGTCTCTCCACACTGCTGCAGCCCCTACATCTCCTCTCTCATCGCTGTCTACCACCCTACCCGGTCTCTCCACAGCGCTGCACAGTAACTCCCTTTTCATCCCTTTTCATACCTCTTCTAATCCACCCTAATCCCTCATCTCTCCACAGTCTGCCTGCACCCCTACATCTCCTTCCTCATCTCTACCACCCTACCCAGTCTCTCCACAGCGCTGCGCCCCTACATCTCCTTCCTCGTCTCTACCACCCTACCCAGTCTCTCCACAGTGCTGCCCCCCCCTCCCCACATCTCCTCCCTTATCTCTGTCTACCACCCTACCTGCTCTCTCCACTCTGCTGATGATCTTACACTACATGCCTCAGTCATCCGAACCTCCTATGCCCGTCTCCAAGATTTCACACGTGCTGAACCAGTTCTCTGGAACATGCTACCCCATACAATCAGGCACATTCACAACCCTCATAGTTTTAAGAGGGCCCTGAGAACACATCTTCTCAGTCGGGCCGACCACGATCCCTAATGCCCCCCCCCCCCCCTCTCTAGCGCACACACCTCTGTCGCCCCGTACAATTCGGCACCTATCTGTATATAGATGCACTGTCTGGGGGGGCAGGTTCATCCGACTTACACATAAACCCCCCCATATTTATGTCACATGGCTGGACCATTGTAAACCTTGCACTTCTTGCCCTTCGTCTCCCCCATAGACCCTAATAGATTGTAAGCTCTTGGGAGCAGGGCCCTCACACCTCGTGTCTTATCTGTAAGTAGATTGTCACTGTCATTTCTCTGTCCTTATACCCTCTAGATTGTAAAGAGCTGCAGACTATGTTGGCGCTATATAAAGAAAGGTTATTATTATAAGCAGAGGCCGTTGTATGTTGAAATCGTGGTGACGCTCCTGCTGCCTCATGACATTGGGTCATCGGAGCTCTTGTGACTCCTGCTGACGACACGAGCGCGCACTGAGATCCGAATACCTATAATGTCACTGATCCACTGTGACAAACCCCCAGCGCTGCTCCCCTCCCCAGTCAGTTGAAAACTGAGTAAACAGGAAGCGAGTCAGATGAGAATCTGTTTTCCTCAGGAAGCTGCCCCCCCCCCCCCCCCCCCTCGTGCAGCAAACCTGCCCATCTCGGTGGACGTCTCGCAGCTGCGCGCCCGTGCTCCTCCAGCGCTCGGAGTGGTCGGGTCTTACCCGTAGAACCCCAAATATGCGTCCCAGTGCACGATGCTGGAGCGGCCATAGAGGGTTATAGTATTCTGGAGCCTACACAAAGCTGATGCGTGACATGCAGCTTCCTGACAGGGCCGCTCACCCTGCTGACAGCAGATCATGGGGGACGACGGTTTATGGAGATCAGGAATCCTGGTGCAGAACATTACAGCCGCCCTCGCTCCAGACCAATAGGGCTACTCAGGGCAAACTTACCTGCTGCTAATAACTATTAACTAATAACCATAGGAGAGGCCATCAAAGTCTGATAGGAGCAGGGTCCCCCTCTGTGCTTTAAAGTGTTGGAAATTCAGTCAGACTTGTACACGACTCTCCATTCTCCTCTATGGTAGTTCCCGGTACAGGGGAGCGCTGTGTTCTCATCTCCTATTCAATGTTCTATTTTCAGAGTTCCCAGTACAGGGGAACGCTGTGTTTCTCCATTCTGTTTCTATGGAGTTCCCAGTACAGGGGACGCTGTTGTTCTCCATTCTCCTCTATGGGAGTTCCGGTACAGGGGAGCGCTGTGATTCTCCCATTCTTCCTCTATGGGAGTCCCCGGTACACGGGAGCGCTGTGTTCTCCATTCTGTTCTATGGGAGTTCCCAGTACAGGAGAGCACTGTGTTCTCCATTCTGTTCTATGGGAGTTCCCAGCATAGGGGAACGCTGTGTTCCCTCCATTCTGTTCTATGGGAGTTCCCGGTACAAGGGAGCGCTGTGTTCTCCATTCTCCTCTATGGGAGTTCCCAGTAACAGGGGAGGCGCTGTGTTCCTCTTTTATTCCGTTCTATGGGAGTTCCCAGTACAGGGGAGCGCTGTGTTCTCCATTCTGCTCTATGGGAGTTCCCAGTACAGAGGAGCGCTGTGTTCTCCATTCTGTACTATGGGAGTTCCCGGTACAGGGGAGGGCTGTGTTCTCCATTCAGTTCTATGGGAGTTCCAGTACAGGAGAGTGCTGTTTTTCCCATTCTGGCTCTATGGAGTTCCCAGTACAGGGGTCACTGTGTTCTCCATTCTGTTCTATGGGAGTTCCAGTACAGGGGAGCGCTGTGTTCTCCATTCCCTCTATGGAGTTCCAGTACAGGGGAGCACTGTGTTCTCCATTCTGTTCTATGGGAGTTCCCAGTACAGTGGAGCGCTGTGTTCTCCATTCTCTCTATGGAGTTCCCAGTACAGGGGAGCGCTGTGTTATCCATTCTGTACTTAGTGGGAGGGGTTTTCCAGTACAGGGGGAGCGCTGTGTTCACCATTCTCCTTTATGAGAGTTCCCAGTACAGGGGAGCGCTGTGTTCACTCATTCTCCTTTATGAGAGTCCCAGTACAGGGAGCGCTGTGTTCTCCATTCTGTTCTATGGAGTTCCCCCCGTTCACAGGGGGGAGCGCTGTGTTCTCCATTCTGTTCTATGGGGACTTCCTGGTACAGGGGAGCACTGTGTTCTCCATTCTCCTCTATGAGAGTTCCCAGTATGGGGGAGCGCTGTGTTATCCATTCTGTCCTATAGAAGAGAATGTAGTGTACAAGCCTGACCGGATCTCCATCCTGAGCCGACACTTTCGAGGGCTGTTCCTGACTTAGGGCCTAATGGTGGGACCTACATCTACTACACATTAATGGCAAATCCTATCAATTTACCATTGAAGCACATGGTGGCAACATCCCTTCAAATCTATGGCAGAAGTTGTCCATGAAATTCCAAATACTCCTCTTGGAATGGAGTAATTCCTGTTAATTTTTAATTAATCACCTGAATAATAACACTTCACAGGAGAGTCCGGACCCCCCAGGGCACAGACCGCACCAAATCCGCAGTCAGCAGGACGATTTGCTGTCACTGTAAGTGCGCCCTCATCCGGACACTGGGCGGCCATATTGCCGATGGCTACCTGTATATATATGCACGCTCATCTGGCGCTGTGTCACTCAGTAGGCGCCATTACACAGACAAACAAAATTTTTCCTCTTTATGTTACTCGCTCTGTATCAGTTGGCACAGAGGATTTAAGCACAGAGCAGCTTCCCCATGTTTTGTCAGCCAGTCTGCTGAGCAAGGCCGAGCTGAACACTGCTGGTGCCCAAAGCAGACGAGCTACAGTGCCCCCATAGTGTAAGCCTCAACTACCTCAAGTTCTGGCCGCATAGCACAATGTCCTAACAGCGCCATCCACAGTGCACTGCATCCCTAAGAACCTTATCAAATCCCCCTATCAGAGTGATAGCCACCGAGACCCCATAACAGTAACAGTGCCTCCATAACTGTGCACTGCATCCCTAAGAACCTTATCAAATCCCCCTATCAGAGTGCTGGCCACCGTGACCCCATAACAGTAACAGTGCCTCCATAACTGTGCACTGCATCCTAATGAACCTTATCAAATCCACCCTATCTGGTGCTGGCCACCGTAGACCCCATAACAGTAACAGTGCTCCATAACTGTGCACTGCTCTAGAACTTATCAATCCCCTATCAGAGTGATAAGCCACCGAGACCCCATAACAGTAACCAGTTCCCTCCGATAATGTGACTGCATCCCTAAGAAACCTATCAAACCCCCTATCAGAGTGTGCCACCGTCGACCCCATAACATTTAACATGCTCCATAACTGTGCACTGCATCCCTAAGAACCTTATCAAATCCCCCTATCAGAGTGATAGCCACCGAGACCCCATAACAGTAACAGTGCCTCCATAACCATGCACAGCATCACATAGCACATCCCCCATAAATGGACTAGCCATGGTGTCCCAATAACAGTACCATTAAGAGAGCCTCCATATCAGTGCAGTGCATCCCTTAGCAAACACCCCCATAGGAGGGCTAGCCATGGTGACTCCATAACAGTACCAGGAATAGTGCCTCAATAACAGTGCAGTGCATCCCATAGCACCCCCCCCCTCCTCCGTAAGAGGGGTAGCCACGGTGTCCCAATAACCGTACCATTAAGAGTGCCTCCATATCAGTGCAGTGCATCCCATAGCACCCCCTCCCCCGCAAGAGGGCTAGCCATGGTGACTCCATAACAGTAATAATACCTCAATAACATTGCACTGCATCCCTAAGAACCTTTTCAAATCCCCTCTCAGAGTGCAACCACCGTGACCCCATAACATGTACACTGCATCACTTAGCACATCCCCATAAGAGGGCTAGCCATGGTGTCCCTATGACAGTACCATTAATAGTGCCCATATCAGTGCAGTGCATCCCTTAGCCCCCCTCCCACCCCCCATAAGAGGGCTATCCATGGTGACTCCATAACAGAACCTGTAATAGTGCCTCCATATCAGTGTGGTGCATCCCCAAGAACCATATAAAATTCTCCATAAGAGGGCTAGCCATGGGGACTCCAGCACCGTGCACTGCATCCCCAAGAACCATACCAAACCCTCCATAAGAGGGCTAGCCACAGTGACCCCATAACTGTGTCTTCAGAACAGTGCATTAAAAACCTTAGCAAATCCTCCAAAAAGAGGGCTAGCCATAGTGACCGCATAACAGAGCTAGTACTAGTGCCACCATAACAGTACACTGCATCCCTAAGGACATAGGTATAACTGTAGGGGGGTACGGAGGGGACTGGTCCCCCCACTTTTTTCAGGGTGGGGGACGATCCCCCCACTTTTTAGCCACTTCAATAAAAAATAATCCATATGAAAGCATGAGAATTTGGTAAGTGGGGAGAGCAGAGCACAGAGGAGGAAGAAGTTAACCCTTTGCCCCCTATATTTCTGTGCATCTTGGGGGGACAGAGTAGGTAGCGGCCTCAAGTGCAGAGTGAGAGCAGCACCGATTGGTAGAGCAGGAGTCAGCAGGGGCTGCTTGGCCAATCAGAACGCTGCTTACAGTACAGCACACTCCGTATCTGGGGCTGTATCTTTCCCTCCCATTGTATACCACTTCCCCTATACTCAGCCCTCATCAGAGAAGAAGAGAAGCTCTTGCCAAATGTCAACTGCACCAGACTACAGGAGGAGACAGGTAAGGAGGGGACAAGAGTGCCAGGCGTTGTGTGTGCATGTGAGTAGGGTATGAACCAGAGGTGTAACTTCAAGCTCTTGGGCCCTAGTGCAAAAAGTGAAATGTCCCCCCCTAGTTACCATGTGCCATTTACAAAACTGGTGTCTCCTTATGTAGCAGAAGGGCTTTTGGGCCCCCCAGGCTACAGGACCCGGTAGCGACTGCTACCGCTGCACCCCCTGTTGCTACGCCCCTGGTATGAACTGTATATGTTAGATGTCTATATACTGTACAGCAATGTGTCTAGCCGTGCCACTTCTTCCCTGCACTTACGCGCCGAGGAAAATGAAAGTGAATGGGGTCGGCCCCGCAGCATTTTAGAAGTGTGGACTGGCCAGCACGTACTTCTAAATCACCCGGCATATAGCAGACGACACTGTCAGTTGCCGAAAAACGTCATGTCAACCCTAGTGTGTTGTGTGTCTGTGTTCAATATATGTTGTAACCCCTCACATGCGTTCGGACGCCATCTTGGACCGTCCTGGGGTTCCTTAGCTCCCGGATTGCCGCTTTGGTAAACGGAATTGCAGGCTGACACAGGGTTCTCTTCATGTCTGGTCTCCGCCAGCTTTATTTTTCAACACAGGAAAACGTACACAGCATACAAAAAAAAAACCTTGGCCGTCTAGCCACTAACTACACAAACCAATAGAGACCCTCTCTAATCTCTGACCTGGACCTACCGTCCAGCACAGTACATTTATCATACACTTCAGACTTTCCTCAAGCCTAATGGGATAAGAGCCTGCTCCTCTGCTGCTCCACTCTCAGGTAGCAAGCCACACCCCCTACTCACCTGGAGTACCAGCCCTTTAATAGGCCTGGTAAGACCTGGCACTGGAACGTGGGGACGAAAACCCACCCAGCGCTTTTGCCGTCCCGGGAAAGGCAAAACATCACTAGCCGCTAGCTGTTTCAGTAAACTATGCTTACTGACGCCAAATAGTTGCCTTCCCCCACCAAACCAGGTTTTTGGTGGCACGTCTGCAGCAGGTATACTGCTGTATTCCACCTAGTGGCAGGAACATGCGACTGCCTGCGGTCGCTCTGCCACAATGTGTGTGTGTATATATATATATAATATATATAAATATAATATATATATATAATATATTATTATATATATATATATATACACACACACAATTTCTGGAGTACCTTGTTAATGTAGTTAGTCTCTGGGGTACAGTGTATAATGTAATAATCTCTGGGGTACAGTGAGTAATGTAGTAATCTCTGGGGTACAGTGGATAATGTAGTAATCTCTGCGGTACAGTGAGTAATGTAATATCTGGTGTATGGTGTGTAATGACGTAATCTCTGGGGTAAAGTGTGTAATGAAGTAATCTCTGGAGTAAAGTGTGTAATGTAGTAATCTCTGGGGCACGGTGTGTAATGTAATCTCTGGGGTACAGTGAGTAATGTAGTAATCTCTGGGGAACAGTGGGTAATGTAGTAATCTCTGGAGTAAAGTGTGTAATGTAGTAATCTCTGGGGTACGGTGTGTAAAGTAATCTCTGGAGTATGGTGTGTAATGTAATCTCTGGGGTATGGTGTGTAGTAATCTCTGGAGTACAGTGAGTAATGTAATTCATTTCTAGGGTTCAGTGTGTAATATAATATATTTTTTGGGGTGCAGTGAATTATATTATTTCTTGAGTACAATATGCAATTCTTTTCTAAGGTGCAGTTAGTAATGTAATTTCTGGGGTACAGTGTGTATTGTAATCTCTGGGGTACGGTGTAATGTAATCTCTGGGGTACTGTGAGTAATGTAATTAATTTCTAGGGTTCAGTGTATATTTTTGGGGTACAGTGAATTATATTATTTCTTGAGTACAATGTGCAATTCATTTCTAAGGTGCAGTTAGTAATGTAATTTCTGTGGCTTCCATGTGTAATATAATTCATTTCTGAGGTGCACTGAGTGATGTCATTTCTGGTGTATGGAATGCAATAAAATACATTTTTTGGGGGACGTATGTGACATAAGTGATTTCCCAGGGCACAGTGAGATTGGGTTCTTTTATTTTCCTCACTCTGTTGTGTGTAGAACAGATTTAATGGAGTAGTGATAGGGGAGGGGGGGGGTTAAGCAAAATTTGCTGCATTGCACAACATTTTTTTATTTCCATCTAGAGGGGGAGATATTATATTTCGGCTGGTTCGGCTTCATTGCCAGGGCTGCTTTTCAGTCCCAGTCCGGCTCTAAACTTCAGTAATTAGAGGCCACTCATAACCTTACGGACTGCACCAAAAGTTTTTGCCATAAGGACTCCGCCCGGACCTGCTGGGGAGCTCACAGCACTCCCTCAGACCTCCTAACTGGGTAAGAGGGGGCCGCTTCACTGCAGGGAGAGGAGAGAAGGAAGAGTAAGTAAAAGGAAAGGCAAGTGAAGGAGGGAGGGATAGTAAGATAGGGGATGAGAGGGAAATTGGTCCCCTCCCCTCTTTTTGAACCAAAGTTATGCCCCTGCCTAAGGATCTTAACAAATCCTCTATAAGAGCACTGGCAGCAGTGACCCCATAACCGCATTCGTAACAGTGCACTACGTTCCTAAGGACCTTAGAATATCCGTCATAAAGAGTGATAGCCATGAGGACCCAATAACTGCACCAAGAACGGTGCCTCCATAACAGTGCATCCCTTACCTTATCCTCCATAAGATTGCTAGTCAGAGTGACCCCATAACACTACCACCAAAAGGGCCTCCATGAAAGACCTCAGTATATCTCCCATAAGATGACTAGCCACAGGGACCCCATAACAGTACCAGCGTCTCTATATCAGTACGCTGCATCTCAAGAACCATAGCAAATCCTCTATAATAGCACTAGACAAAGTGACTCCATAACAGTGCCAGAAAAGGAATTGAAATAGCTGCAGTATGTCAAAGTCTCCTTATACTAATACCAATAAGTCCAGCCCTTAGTCAAAGCCGTCTTATCAGCAATATGGGCCCCCGGGCATAGCACTGCAGTGGGCCCTGACCAAATACATGATATCACACTTGGCCATGCATCTAGCCACCCCCAAGAACACACATATTATTACCCCACTTATGTCTGGGCACCGCCAGCCTACAAGACTATCTGATCGGGCAGGGAACCTTTGGCTCCCTTCTCCACCATGGTTTTTAACTGTTTGCATGTCCTAAAAACAGACAGTTAAATAACCAAAGCCAACAAAGGGATCCAGGGTACGTTTCTTGTATTCCTGGGACAAGCATAGACCACCTGGGGCCCCTATACGTGTGGGGACCCTGGGTAACTGCCTAGTGTTCCCAATGGAAAAGATGGCCCTGCCCTTAGTGCCCCCCATGAGTCACATCCCCAAACCCCAGTACTCTGAGGAGTGCCAACCGCAATATCCCCACTAGTGCCGGTCACAGTAACCCCTTCAATGCCTCAATCAGTATAAGCCACAGTCCAACAAAGAATGAAGGACATGGCTGCCCCCAGTTTGGGATGACCATTATCTGCGTCTTTCAACAGCCAAACCTCTCTGTACGATATCCACCAGCGATGCACCTGCTCTAGTGTCAATAAAGTTGGGGCGAGGACACTGTGGCGCCTTCCCTCTTGGAGAGGGAGGTCCAAGCCCCCAAGGCGTCTGCCCATCCTGCCTTCCCCTGTCCTAACCCTGGAGAAAACCAAAGCTTATGAACCTTCTGGGCAACCCTGCCGCCTAACGTCCCCGCTGCCGTCTGCAGGTTATAACTGTCCTACTGCACTGGGTCTACCGCATGGCAACAAACTGGCGCTGGGCGACCAGCAGCTTTCTATGGTGTATGCACCGGCAGTGCCCAGCAGCTTTCTATGGTGTATGCAGCACATGGCACCAGCAGCTTTCTATGGTGTATGCACCACATGGCACCAGCAGCTTTCTATGGTGTATGCACCACATGGCAGTGCCCAGCAGCTTTCTATGGTGTATGCACCACATGGCACCAGCAGCTTTCTATGGTGTATGCCCAATGGCGTGCCCAGCAGCTTTCTAGGTGTAGCCCCACAGGCATGCCAGCAGTTTTATGGTATGCACCAACCCCAGACTTTTAAGGTGTATCACCACATGGCAGTGCCCAGAATTTCATGGTGTAGGGCACACATGGCACCAGCACTTTCTATGGTGTAGCACCACATCAGTGCCCGCACTTTCTAGGGTTTTGCACCACATGGAAAGTGCCCAGCAGCTTTTATGGTGTATGCACCGGCAGTGCCCGCAGCTTTCTAGGTGTATGCACCACAGGAGTGCCAGAGTTTTTATGGGTATCACCAAGGCCCAGCCTTTCTATGGTGTATGCACCACATGGCGTCCCCGCAGCTTTCTATGGGTATGCCCCCTGGCATTTGCCCAGAGCTTTCTTGGGTATGCCCACAGGGCCCCAGCAGCTTTCTATGGTGTATGCGCACATGGCACCAGCGCTTTCTATGGTGTACACCACATGGCAGTCCCCAGCGCTTTCTATGGTGTAGCAGCCTGGCAGTGCCCCAGTTTTCTAGGTGTAGCACCGGCATTTGCCCAGCATTTTTTATGGTGTAGCCCCACAGGCAGTCCCCACAGTTTCTAGGGTTTATGCCCCAATGGCACCAGCACTTTCTAGGTGTAGCACCACATGGCACCAGCAGCTTTCTATGGGCATCAAAAGGGCCCCAGCACTTTCTATGGTTTATGCACAACTTGGCCCAGCAGTTTTCTATGGGTATGCACCCATGGCACCAGCAGCTTTCTTGGTGTTGCACCACAGGGCAGTGCCCAGCACTTCTAGGGTGTATGCACCACTTTGCATGCCCAGCAGCTTTCTTGGGTTGCACCACATGGCGTGCCCGCAGCTTTCATGGTTATGACCACATGGCCCCAGCAGTTTTCTTGGTTTTATGCACCACATGGCACCACACTTTCTAGGGTGTTGCAGCAATGGCCCCAGAGCTTTCTATGGTGTAGCACCACATGGCATTGCCCAGCAGCTTTCTATGGTGTATCCCACATCAGGGGCCAGCGCTTTCTATGGTGTATCACCACATGGCCCCCGCGCTTTTTTGGTTTATGCCCCAAAAGGCACCAGGCTTTTATGGTTAGCACCACGGGGCAGGCCCCACTTTTCATGGTGTATGACCACAGGGGCCCCACAGCTTTCTAGGTGTTCACGGCAGTCCCCAGGTTTTTTGGGTGTATGCACCAAGGGGCAGTCCCCAGCAGCTTTCTATGGTGTATGCCCACAGGGCCCAGCAGTTTCTATTTTTTTATCACACATGGCACCAGCGTTTTCTATGGTTTCACCACAGGGGCCCAGAGCTTTCTATTGTATGCGGACAGGGCAGTCCCCAGCACTTTCTATGGTGTAGACCACATGGCAGGGGGCCCCAGCAGCTTTCTAGGTGTATGCACCAAGGGCTTCCCCAGCAGCTTTCTATGGTTTTTCACCAATGGCCCAGCAGTTTCTATGGTTTATCACACATGGCCCAGCAGCTTTCATGGGTATGAAAATGGCGTGCCAGCAGCTTTCTATGGTTATGCAGCAATGGCACCAGCAGTTTTCTAGGGTTGCACCAATGGCATTTCCCAGCAGTTTCAGGTTTTCACCACATGGCCCGCACTTTTTTGGGTGTATGCAGACAGGGCACCAACTTTCTAGGGATGCACCAAAAGGCACCAGCACTTTCTATGTGTTGCCCACAGCACAGGTTTTAGGGTTTTATGCCCCAAGGGCCCCCACAGTTTAGGGTATGCACCAATGGCAGCCCCCGCAGTTTTTCTATGGTGTTGCCCACTGGCACCCAAAAGCTTTCAGGGTTTTATGCCCGGGCAGTGCCCAGCAGTTTCTTGGTTATACCACAGGGCAGTGCCAGCAGCTTTTATGGTTTTTGCACCACATGGCAAAAGTTTTCTATGGTGTATCCCCCACATGGCAGTCCCCCCGGCTTTTATGGTGTATGACCACGGGCCCCCAAGCAGCTTTCTAGGTGATGCCCCACAGGGCACCAGCAGCTTTCTATGGTGTATGAAAAGCAATGGCCCCAGAGCTTTCTATGGTGTATGCCCCCACTGGCAGTGCCCGCAGTTTTCTATGGTGTTGCCACATGGCAGTCCCCGCAGTTTTCTAGGGTATACCAATGGCACCACGCTTTCTATGGTGATGCCACATGGCCCACAGCTTTCTATGGTGTATGCCCCGGCGGGCCCCAGCAGCTTTCTAGGGTATGCACCACATGGCAGTCCCAAAACTGCTTTCTTGGTGTAGCCCCCAATGGCGTCCCAAGCTTTTATGGTGTATGCAGAATGGCCCAGAGCTTCTATGGTGTATGCCCCACAGGCCCCAGCAGCTTTCTATGGTGTATGCCCCAAGGCACCAGCATTTTCTATGGTGTATGCCACAGGGGCATTGCCAGATTTTCTATGGTTTATGCACCACAGGCACCAGCAGCTTTCTATGGTGTATGCCCCCAGGGCAGTGCCCAGCTTTCTAGGTTTAGCACCAAAGGCAGTGCCAGGCTTTCATGGTGTATGCCCCATGGCACCAGCAGCTTTCTTTTGGTGTATGCCCCAAAGGGCACCACATTTCTTTGGTGTTGCCCCACATGGGCCCAGCCTTTTTTGGGTATGCACCCCAATGGCACCAGCCTTTTATGGGATCCCAACAGGGCCAGCAGCTTTTATGGTGTATCCCCCAATGGCAGTGCCCACAGTTTTCTTGGTGTATGCAGCACATGGCCCACATTTCTATGGTTATGCCCCCACATGGTCCCCCAGCAGCTTTCTATGGTGTATGCACCACATGGCAGTCCCCAGCAGCTTTCATGGTGTATCACCACATGGCCCCAGCATTTTTGGTGTAGCACCACATGGCACCAGCAGCTTTTATGGTGTTCACCAAAGGCCCCAGCAGTTTTTCTATGGTGTATGCAGCCAGGCCCCAGCACTTTTAGGTAAAAGCAGCACTGGACCAGCAGTTTTTATGGTTTATGCAGCACTGGCACCAGCACTTTTTGGTGTTGCCCCCCACATGGCCCCAGAGCTTTATGGTTTATGCAGACATGGCACAGCAGCTTTCTAGGGGTTTAGCGCCTGGGACCAGCAGCTTTTTTTTTTTTTTGGTTTTGCAAAAATGGCACCGCAGCTTTTTTTGTGTAGGGCCACCACCCAGGCAGTGCCCGAGCTTTTTTATGGGTATGCAGCAAACATGGCAACCCAGCGCTTTCTTTGGGTGTATGCCCCCCAATGGCATCCCCACACCCTTTCTTGGTGTATGAAAACATGGCCCAACATTTTATGGGTTGCAGAAGGGGGCCCGTGAGCGCTTTCTAGGGTTTTTGCACCCCCCCCCCCCAAAAGGGCAGTCCCCAGCATTTTTCTATGGTGTAGCACCACTTTGGCACCAGCACTTTTCTAGGTTTATGACCATTTGGAGTGGCCCCACCCCGCTTTCTATGGTGTTGCAGACATGCACCAGATTTTTTTCTATGGTGTATGCCACTGGCCCAGGCCGAGTTTCTATGGTTATGCACAAGGGCAGTCCCCAGCAGCTTTCATTGGTGTATGACCACTGGCAACCCGGGCAGCTTTCTATGGTGTATGCCCGGCAGTGCCCAGCAGCTTTTATGGGTAGCACCAATGGCACCAGAGCTTTCTGGGGTTTATGCACCACATCCCCACAATTTCTATGGTGTATGCACCAATGGCAGTCCCCCAGCAGCTTTTATGGTGTATCCCACATGGCATGCCCAGCAGCTTTCTAGGGTGTTGCCCCACATGGCCCCCAGCAGTTTTCTATGGTTTATGCACCCAGGACCACAACTTTCTTGGTGTATGCACCACATGGCAGTGCCAGCAGTTTTCTAGGTTTTGCACCACATGGCCCACAGCTTTCTAGGGTTAGCACCCCATGGAACCAGCAGTTTTCTATGGTGTATCACCACATGGCAGTGCCCAGACTTTCTATGGGTATGCACAATGGCAAAAGGCTTTTATGGTGTATGAGCAATGGCTTTCCCGAGCTTTCATGGTGTATGGACATGGCGCCAACACTTTCTTGGTTATGCACCACAGGCACCCAGCTTTTTTTGTATGCACCACATGCATGCCCAGCAGTTTCTATGGTGTATGCCCCACGGCACCAGCAGTTTTTCAGGTTTCACCAATGGCAGTGCCAGCGTTTTCTATGGGTAGCACCACATGGGCAGGAGCAGCTTTCTATGGTGTTGCCCAATGGCTTGGCCCCACAGCTTTCTATGGTGAAACACCACAGGCACCAGCGTTTCTATTTTTTAGCACCACATGGCCCCCACCCCCTTTCATGGTGTATGCCCCACTGGCACCAGCAGTTTTTAGGTTTAGCCCACATGGCAGTGCCCAGCACTTTCTATGGTGAAATCCACAGGGCCCCGCTTTTATGCGTATGGATTCTTCTGGGTTGTTGATATAATAGTTCAGATAGTTTCACCAGAGAGGTTATGGCTCCATGCGGTCAGTAAAAGACCAAGATGTCCTTTAAAGGGGAGCTCCCAACATAGACGTTGATGGTGTATTGATAGGATAGGCCAGCAAAGCCTGTTAGGTGCCGGCCCCAGAGGTAGGAGTGCACCTATCTCCGGAAAGGGCCCCTAAAGTTGTCAGCTCAGAATGGAAATCTGGTCAGGCTTGCACAGGAAAGGGAAGTCGTGTGCGATCATGACCGGCTCTCCGTTCTGAGCCAACACTTCCAGGGGTCCGTTCCTGAAACATGTGTGCAGCCTAGAGGTGGGACCTGCACCTATCAGACTTTAAAGTCATATCCTATCCATACACCATCAAAGTCTAGCCCTTTTATGGTTGTATAATAGCCTGAGCTCTACCTTTTTAGCTCCGAGCTTCCTACCTTGGTGGTTGGCCGGGGGGCCTGGGTATGGTTGTGTGAGCTGTGACCCTGCCTATAAGTGTGTAGGTGCATGCTGGAGCTCTGAATCCAAGATGGCGCCTGCTGCCCCTTTGGCTGCCTCCTCCGGGGACAGTATAGAGCCGGTCCTTCTGCCTCCAGACCTTGTCCATCCCTGCTCGCTGTGTCTAAGCTCTCAGGGGCCAGATCTGAGTTTAGACGTGTGCCTAGATCACATGTCAAACTCAAGGTGCACGGACCCAATGCGGCCAACGAGAGCAGAGACGGCCAAGAAAGACTCTCTCCACTGTCCCTGGAGGATGCAGCCAGTGCTGGGCAAAGGTGTTCCAGGCGCCATCTTGGATACTGAGCTTGGTTGCTCATCTTCACACCGCTTGGTTCAGCAACTGGCAGGTGGTGGCAAAGCTCTGCTGACCCACCCGAGCACCCCGGCCACCTTCCAAGGCACCCATAATGCTAATGTGGTAAAAATGAGAGTGACCCATACGTATAACTACTCCCTGCAGATGGTCATATCGACAATCAAGATGGCAGATAGTAGCTGGCACCGGAAGATGACAATGCAGGCCATGACGATCCCATGTATCTGCTGGAGTTCACTACAAGATGGGTCCAAAGAATTCGTGCTATGTGCAGTGACCCCGCTCAGCCCTCCGAGCTCCACTAATAACCCATAATTAAGAATCAGCGGTACAAAGCCTTAATTGTGTAGGGTGACTCCTTCCCCGAGGCAGTGTTTTTTGGTCGTGCCCTTGTCAAGGCTGATGAGGTCGCCCACTATGGCACCTACCGTCTGTCAGCACCACGTCCCGGAGCTTCTCAAGCCGTTCGGCAAACCTGGCTACGTCTCCGAGCAGCTGCGAGATGTCCTCCACCTCGATGAAGAAGCCCTCTCTGGCGTCTTCTCAGATCGGGGGGCTAGGTGCTCGCCGGGGGTCTACTGGCTTTAGCTCTGGGAGAAGATAGTGGGATCCCGGCAGCGCTGGCGTGGCGGCTGAGGCTTGTCGGCCTCTTGAGGGTTCCACATGGGACGGGGTTACTCAGTGCAGGGGCGCCGGGGCCCTCGGTAGAGAACTCGACGGCATCCTTCCGTGGCGCCTCCTAGAGGGAAGAGAAGGCAGGATCAGACCACGCTGTGTTACTCTATGGCTCATGGCATCGCTTCTTATACTGTAGCCAAAAAATATATCCAGCCGAGTCACATTATTATGACCACTTCCTACGTTCAACATTGGCAGCTCAAGAAGAAAGTCCTGTGTGGTGTGCTGGCTTGGTGGGTATATAAGGGGTGGATAGCTGTCTGCACACATATCGCCCTCATTGTCTGGACTTGGTGGGTATATAAAGGGGTGATTGGGATGTCTGCACAACATATCCCTCATTTAAGGGCTTGGTAGTTATATAAGGGTGTGATAGCTGTATGCAACACACATACTCCCTCATTTTACTGGCTTGGTGGTTATATTAAGGGTGGATTGGCTAGTCTGACATAATATCCCTTGTGCTGGACTTGCTGGGATATTAATGGGTTGCATAGGCTGTTGCACACCATATCCCATCATTGCTGGCTTGGTGGGTATATAAGGTGTGATAGGCTGTTCTGCACAATTATACCCTCATTGTGATTGGTGGGTATATAGAGGTGTGATAGGCGGTCTGCCATCACATATCACCGCAAATGTTGGCTTGGTGGTGTATATAAGGTGTGATAGGCTGTCTTCACCACATATCTCCCTCAATGCTGGCTTGGTGGGTATATAAGGTGTGATAGGCTGTCCTGCAAACAAATCCTCCCTTCATTGCTGGCTTGGGTGGGTATATAAGGTGTGTTGGCTGTCTGCAAAGACATATCCCTCATTGCTGCGATTGGTGGGTATTTAAGGTGTGATAGGCTGTGTGCACACAATCCACTCATTGCTGGCTTCGATTGGGTTTATAAGGTGTGATAGGCTGTCTGTCACACATCCCTCATTGCTGGCTTGGTGGGTATATAAGGTGTGATAGGCTGTCTGCACAACACATCCCTCATTGCTGGGCTTGGTGGGGATCATTAGGTGTGATAGGCCTGTCTGCTACACACATCACTCATTGCTGGCTTGTTGGGTATATAAGGTGTGATAGGGCTGTCTCAACAACACATCCCTCATTTGCTGGCTTGTGGGTATATAAAGGTGTGTATAGGCATGTCTGCACTACAACAAACCCTCATTGATGGCTTGGTTGGGTATTATAGGGTGTGATAGGCTGTCTGGCACATATCCCTCATTAACTGGACTTGGATGGTTATATAAGGGGTGATAGGCTGTCTTCACACATATCCCTCATTGCTGGCTTGGTGGGTATATAAAGGTGTGATGGGCTGTCTGCACACACATATCACCTCATTGCTGGATTGGTGGGTGTAAATGGAGCGATAGGTTGGTTGCACAGACACATCCCTCATTGCTGGCTTGGTGGGTATATAAGATGTGATAGGCTGTCTGCATATATCCCTCATTGCTGGCTGGTGGGTATATTAAGGGATGATAGGCTGTCTGTACACGAGTCCCTCTGTTGGGGGCTTGGTGGGTATATAAAGGTATGAATAGGCTGTCTGCACATATAACCCTCATTGATGCTGGTGTGGATATAAGGTATGAATGGCTGTCTGCACATCGTATCCCTTATTGCTGGCTTGGTGGGTATATAAGATGTAATAGGCTGTCTGCACACATATCCTCATTGACTGGCTTTAGTGGGTATATAAGGCGTGTGTTAGCTGTATGCACAACATATCCCCTGTTGATGGCTTGGTGGTATATAAGTGTGAATAGGCTGTCTGCATCATTATCTCTCAATTGCTGGATTGGTGGGTATATAGGTATGTTATTGCTGTCGGCACACATAATCCCTTATTGCTGGCTTGGTGGGTATAGAATGTGTAATTAGGACTGTCTGCACATGTATATCCTCATTGCTGGCTTGGTGGTATATTAAGGTGTGAAATTGGGCTGTATGCACACATATCCCTCTTGGCTGGCTTGGTGGGTATATAAGGTGTGATAGGTCTGTCTGCCACATATCTCTCTCCATTGCTGGCTGGTGGTATATACAGTATGATTTGCTGTATGCCAACGTATCACTTATTGATGGGCTTCGGTGGGTTTTTTTCTGGTGTGATTAGGCTGTCCTGCACATATATCCATCATTGCTGGCTTGGTGGGTATATAAGGTGTGATAGGCTGCCTATCTGCACACATATCGACGATTTGCTGGCTTGTGGTGGTATATGAGTGTGTGATAGGCTGTATGCACACTTATACTCTCATTGCTGCTTGTGAGTTTATACGGTGCTGTAGGCTGTGTGCACAAATATCCCCCATTGCTGGTCTTGTTTACCTTTTTTGTTTGTATTTCGTGGGGTATATAAGGTGTGATTGGCTGTCTGCACACGTATCCCTCATTGTGGCTTGGTAGGGTATATAAGGTCGTGATATGGGCTGTCTGCACACACATCCCCTCAGATTGCTGGCTTGGTGGGTATATAATGTATGATAGGCTGTCTGTACACACATCACTCATGCCTGGTTGGTGGGTAATAGTGTGATAGGCTGTCTGCACACACATCCTCATTGCATGGTCTTGGGTGTGGTATTATAAGGTGTTTGATAGGGTTGGTCTGCACACACAATCCACGCTCTTTGCTGGATTTGGTGGGTATATAGGTGTGATAGGCGTATGTCTGAACATCATATCTCTCATTGCGGGCTTGGTAGGATTTTATAAGGTTTATGATATAGCTTGTCGGCCAACACAGTATCCCTTATTGATGGACTGGGTGGGTATATAATTGTAATAGGCTGTCTGCACACATATCCCTCATTGCTGGCTTGGTCGGTAGTATAAGGTGTGATAGGCCTGTCTGCACACAAATCACTCCATTCTGTGGCTTGGTAGGGCTATTTAACGGTGTGATATGGCTGTCTGCAAAAAATCCCTCATTGCTGGCTTGGTGGGTATATATAAAATGAGTGTGATAGGACTGTCGCACACATATCCCTCATTATGCTGGCTTGGTGGGTTATAAGGTGTGATAGAGGTCTGCACACATATTCCCTCAATTGCTGGCTTGTGTGGATATATAAGGTGTGATAGGCTGTCTGCACACATATGTTGCCTGTTCATTTGATGGCTTGGTGGATATATAAGGTGTGATAGGTTGTTGCCACACATATCCTCCACTGCTGCTTGGTGTGTATAGAAGGTGATAGGCTCGTTGCACATATATCCCTTATTCTGGGACTTGGTGGGTATGTAAGGGGGTGAAAGGCTGTCTGACACACATATCCCTCATTGCTGCTTGGTGGGTTATATAAGGGGTGATAGGCTGTCTGCACACCAACAATCATTGCTGCTTGGTGGGTAATATAGGGTGTGATAGGCTGTCTGCACATATCCTCAGTTGATGCTTGGTGGGTATATATTGGTGTTGATATGGCTGGTCCTGCACACTTATCCCTCATTTGCTGCTTGGTGGGGTATATAAGGTTTGATGCTGTCTGCAACACATATCCCATTATTGCTGCGTGGTGGGTATATAGGTGTGATAGGCCTGTCTGTACAATATCTCATCGCTGGCTTGAGTGGGTATATAATAGTGTGATAGGCTGTCTGACACACATATTCCCTTATTGCGTGGACTTGGTGGATATATAAGGTGTGATAGGATTTCTGTCCACATTATACTTGTTGCTGACTTGGTGGGTATATAAGGTGTGATTGGCTGTTCTGCAAACATCCCTCATTGTTGCTTGGGTGGGTTATATTAGGTGTGTTAGGCTGTTGTACACTTATACATTGTTGATGGCTTGGTGGGTATATATGGTTTGTTAGCGCTTGTCCTGCACCATATCCCTCATTGCTCGATTGGTGGGTATATAAGTGTGATAGGCTGTCTGCACGACAGATCCCTCATTGATGGCTTGGTGGGTATAAAGTTTGATACGGCTGTATGCACAACGTATCCCCTTATTGCTGGCTTGGTAGGGTATATAATGTGTGATAGGCTGTCTGCAAACATCATCTCTATTGCTTGGTCTTGGTGGGTATATAAGAGTGTGATAGGCTTTCTGTCGCACACTTATACATTGTTGCCTGACTTGGTGCGGTATATCATAGTGTGATAGGCATTTGTCCACATAGACCTTGGTTGCTGGCATGGTGGGTATATTTGGTGTGATAGGATGTCTGCACAATTTAACTCGTTGATACAATTTATCTAGAGTTGGGTGATTAGGCGACTTGTTGGGCCCAGTATTCTGACACTGAGCAGATTGTGACCTGTTGGCGGCTGCTGTGGTGAAAATATTGTGAACGGAGATATAGCGCCATTGTGTATAAGAGGCGTGGAAAGTGCCATTAATGTGAGGAGGAACGTTGGCTCCAAAGATGCGCGAGGGCGGAGGACACAAGGGAGCAGCTGATCGCCAAAATGACCCCAGGGTGACCAGGCATGTGTTTAACACAACAGCAGGCCTTAGTCGTTGTATGGAGGATCTCGGAGCAGAAAGGACTGTTCACTGCAACTAGGCTAAACCCTACTGTGTATGGGGCCCTGAGCAGACGGATGTACTGCCACCGTCCGGCTAAACCTAATACTGTGTATGGGGAGCCTGAGCAGTACGGATGTCACTGTTCCTGCACCTCTGCCTAACCCTACTGTGATATGGGGCCCTGGAGCAGACGGATGTCACTGCACCTCTGCTAACCCTACTGTGTATGGGCCCCGGAGAAGACGGATGTCAACTGCAGCTCTGCTAACTCTAACTGTGTTATGGGGCCCATGAGCACGACGATGTCACTGCACCTCTGCTAACCCTATGTGTATTTATTGGTGCCTGGAGACATAGGATTCGTCACAACTTGCACCTTGCCTAACCCAGTATGTGTATGGGGCCACTGGAGCAGTCGGAAGTCACTGCACCTCTGCATAACCCTTACTGTGTATTGAGGCCACGGAGCAGTCGGATGTCACTGCACAATCATACTAACACTACTGTGTATGAGGGCCCCGGTAGCAGACGGTAATGTCACTGCAACCTCTATAAACCTACTGTTATGGAGCAAACCCGTGAGCGATTGGATTGTCACCGCACTCTGCTAACCTTACTGTGTTGGGGCCTGGAGCTGACGGTTATCATGCACCTCTGCTAAACACTAATGTGTATGGGGCTCCCGGGTACAAGGATGTCACAGCACAACCGCTGCTAACCCTACCTGTGTATGGGGCCCCGGAGCAGACGGACATCATGCCTCTGCTAACCCTACTGTGTAATGGGGCCCTGGAGTACACGGATGTCACTGACACTCTGACTTAATCCCCTACTGTGTATGGCCGGCCCACCCTGAGCAATGGACTGTCACTAGCACCTCTGCCTAAGACCCTACTGTGTATGGCCTGGATCAGACGGATGTCACTGCACCTCTGTAACCTACTGTGTATGGGTCCCGGTGAGGACGGTTGTCAACTGCACCTCTGCTGAAAACATAATAGTGTATGGGGCACGGTGCAGAGGATGTCACTGCACCTCTGCTATCACCTTCTGTGTATGGGGCCTGGAGCAGTACGGATGTCACTGCATGTCTTCTGCTAAAAACCTACTGTGTATGGGGCCCAGAGCAGACAGATTTCAACTGCATCTATGCTAACACTACTGTGTATGGGTCCAGTGGTCAGAACGGCGGATGTCGCACTGCACCTCTGTCTAACCCTTACTGTGTTTTGGGGCACCGGGAGCAGAGACGGAAGTCAATCACCTCTGGCTAACCTATGTGTATGTGACCCCGGAGCTGACGGTTGTCACTGCACTCTGCTAACCCTACTGTGTATGAGGGCCCGGAGCAGACGGATGTCACTGCACCTCTGCTACCTACTGTGTATTGAGGCCCCGGAGCCAGACGGATGTCACTGCCACCTCTGCTAATCCTACTGTGTATGAGGCCCGGAGCGAACGGATGTCAACTGCACTCTACTAACCTACTGTGTATGGGCACCCGGGAGCAGATGATGTCACACTCTCACCTCTGCTAACCTTACTGTGTATGGGCTGGAGCGATGGATGTCGACCGCACCTCTGGCCTAACCCTAACTGTGTAATGCGGGTCACTCGGAGTACTCGGATGTCACCAGCTACTCTGCTAACTCCTACTGTGTATGGGGCCCGGAGATGACGGACATCACGCACTCTGCTAAACCCTACTGTGCATGGGGCCCTGGAGTACTAGGATCGTAACTGCCATCCTCTGGCTAACCCTACTGTGTATGGGGCCCTGTAAGCATGTATGGATTGTCAATGCACCTATGCTAAAACCCTACTGTGTATGGGCCTCGGATCAGAGGATGTCACCTGCACCTCTGCTAACCTTACTGTGTATGGGTCCGGAGCATGACGGATGTTCACGCACCTCTGCTAACCCTACTGTGTATGGGGCCCAGGAGCGACGCGATGTCACTGCCACCTCTGCAACCTTACTGTGTATAGGGGCCCACAGCAGACGGACGGTCACTGCACCTCTGCTAATCCTACTGTGTATGGGCCCGGAGCAGAGGGATGTCACTGCACCTATGCTAACC
>JAODAL010042139.1:0-35151 GCA_025379985.1 Phyllomedusa bahiana | reverse complement strand
CTCTCCAACATTCCAGCATTGACATTGATAGTGATCTCCCCCTTCTACTGTCAGTATCTTGATGCCACCTCGGGGTAGCAAAAACTTTAACCATGCCACTGATAAGGTACAGCTGCCATACCCCGATCCAGGTTACTCTAAAAATACAGATTGTCCAGAAGGGTCACTTAACGGGAGGTCCCCCATAAATTTGGTTCTTTTCTGGAGATAGTAATATGATTTTATGTGCGATTCTTGAAATAAAAGGCTTTTTATTTTTGCTGATTTTTTTTTTGGCTCGGCCCTTTTCTCCTCCTTCGCTGCGCCCCGCAACAAAAACAGAACTAAAGAGTGAGTAAAAGAATTAATACACGTAGTTCCCTTTATAAAAATGTTTTGAACAACTCACACAAGAACAACCTTAAGAAAAACCCCCGTCTTGTTATGGAGCCAACACACAAAGGCCTAGGTTTGGGGCTCTTTTTTTTTGTTTTCGGGGGGCAGGACTTTCAAAAAACCTGCTGTTTCCCAAAGTTTTTTAATTAGTTCCACCCATTGTGGTTTTGGGAAAGCCAAAACAAGAATTTCCCATGGCAGTGCCATTGTTACATGCATGAAGCTTTTTAACTGTACATTGGGGGTTTTTGTCTCCAGCATGTCACCCCAGGCGGCCAATACAAAATTTCAGTTAAAACATACGCAGCCACATCCTTTCCCCCAAAACCGCTGAATTTGGGGGGTTTGGGACCTTTTTCCTCTCCTTTTTTTTTCAACGGAAAACTTGTAATGGGGTGTTTTAGACTTTAATTTACCATGTGGGGGTAAAGAAAAAATTTACACAATGATTTGGGTCGTAAATGTACTGGGGGGGGGGGTTTGGATATTAAGTGTTATTCCGTGGGGGGCAACATTAATTGCCCCAAAAATATGTTTATTTTTTGTGGATAGTAACATAAAATGTGAAACTTTAAATTGATACGAATAGCAAACATTAGTGAATAATAGTTATAGGGAGGTTTTTAAAATGGGAATTTGGAACCATAAGTGCAGTGATAGTTGCATCCCCAAAGCTTTCTGACTCTTTGTGGCCCTGCCCAACACACTGCATTTAAAATTTTGGCCCTCGCTGTGCCCCCCATGCCACACTAGACCATGGAAAACCCCAAATAAAAAAATAGTTATTTGCACGTCCCCGGGACGTAGAGGTGGATCCACGGACCACCGCAACGATGGTTAAGCCCGCCAGGGAAGGAATCAATAGGCCCCGGTTTTCCCCAACCGCCCAAACGGTGGATTCTGGGGCGGGAGTTACCAGGTCGTACCCCCTGACGGATTTCTTGCGGTGGACCGATTTTAGGGGGTGCAGAACGCGGGCGGTCGTAGGGGGGAACAGCAGAATGTCAGGGCAGCGGCACAGGTTGGGTCTTGGACAGGCAGTGGTGGGAAAGGGCGGCAAGGAGCTGGTCGAGGAACGGAAGTAAGGGTAGGTACACGGTAAGTCAGGAAAAGAGTAACGCTTTCTCTATAGGCTAAAATGGCATGCCCGGCAAGGGCCCCCGGGGGGCGGGTTTTAAATGGGGGCAGTGCCCGGCAATAGCCAATTCCCGTACCTGGCCCTTTAAATCTCACAGTGCCGGGCGCGCGCCCCTTAGAGTGGGGGACCGCCTCGCCGGGAGGCTGAGACCGAAAGGAGCGCTGCCGGGAAAATTAAGGGGAGCCGTGGGGCCGGGGAGCGCCCCCCCCCCGTCAACGGGGGGGCGGTGCCGCTGGCGGCGCCCCCGGGGTGTCCCGCCCCGGAGGGGGGTCGCGGGCCCCCCCCTGACAGTCTTCCTCCCCTTTACATTGACTTATTTTTTTTTTTACTTAATTTTTTACAGTGGATTTTTATATTTTACTGTTTAACATCTAGCAGTTGCATTTTTGTGCCAAAAATTTAAAAAGAACACCACAGAAAAAAAGTGTTTTTTTTCAGAAAACTCTTTGTGTGACACCAATCTTCTCCTAAATGTTACCATACAAAATATAAAAATATGAATATGAAGTAACTTAATTTCATCAAAAAATGTGTTTGAAATATTTCAGGGGAAACTATTAGATGGTTTATTTTACCATGTCTGAGAATATCACCGATATCATCACTTTACGAAAAACCCCGGGGGTTTTCCCTTTTTGGGGTGTGTCCCAACAAAACGCCAAACAGTGCTTTCGCGCAGACTGAACAGGGACCCAAAAAAATGTTTGGCAATGTAAGCTTGTACTAAATGAGACTTTTCTGGAGAGGTACGGGCCCTTTAAAAACTAAATGGGGTAACTTAAATAGATGGAAAAAACCCAAAAATAGGCCTCATCTCCCTGTACTGCAGTGTTTAACCCTTTATAAGGCATTTTTTTACATTTCCCATGTGACAATTAGTTATATATATTGTTTTGTTTTTATACAGGAAAAACAAGGAAGCAGCAGGAATCAGCAGCCCACATATAAAAAAAAGGAAAAAAAAAAAAAAAAGGGGGGGGATTTGTTTTGGTAAACAGACAGAAAAACATACATATTTGTTAAAACTGAACATTTTATTCATAAAAAGTATATATATATATCAAACCATTGTTTTTTTCTTTCACAAAAATTTTATTGTATAAATATAAATTATCTTTGGAAGACAATAAGAATTCTGCACTAACAATACATTCATTAAAAAGACAATAAATACTGTTGCCAAACTAAGCAACAATATAACATTTTACCTCAAAATCAATTTGAGTCTGTTCGGGGTTAGCGTTTCAGATAAACCCAAAAACCCTGTCTTGTGTTTCATTTTTTATTTATGTCCTCTCCTCTCCACTATTTTTCAACCACTTCCACACCCCAGAATTTTAAACCATAGGTATTCTGATTTTGACGAATTTTAAAATGTGCAGATATATTATATGTGGTAATTCCCTTTCAGATATTTCAACTATACACACACACATGTGTTTTCAGTTATTTACAGCTTCGAACCATATCCATCCATTCACAAGGGTACTCCAGCATGTAAATTATATAACACATATCCACCAAAAGAATCCCAAAAAATTTAAACAAGGTGGGAAGTAGAGAAGACCAAATTTTTTTGGGGGGAATTTATCAGTTCGAATTACCAACCTCCTTACATGCTTCACACCCGGAAAAGTTAAAAAAAAATGTATAAAATCTGGTATTTATTTTCATCATCGCTAACATAGCTTTTTGTAATGAAGTTTTTGAGGTTTGGGGCTTTTCTAAAAATAATTTTCAGAGAATTTGTCAATAATGTCTTAATGTCATTTCTTAAAATAGGCCAATCCTGTTGAACCAATTTTTTAGTGGTACTGGCTCTTTTAAAATAATTAGTGACAAATGGTATTTCTAACATTTTGTCTCCATTCTGATTTAAATTGGTGATTTTAACATTAACCTGTTCAAAGGAACTATCTACAAGGATTTTATCGTATTCTCTGTCAATGAACCCCCTTTTAATTCCTGACTTTTTCAATGAAACTTGTCAGTATTTCTTTTTTTTTTTTTTTACTCTTTTTAAACTGTCCTTGTGGAATTTTTTAACCATGGGGATTTTTTTCAATTTTAAAAATTGAATAAACTATTAAAAATCTAGCCTTAAAAAAATTCTTGTACATAAAATTTAAAAACTTACTGTATTCTCCAAATCTAAAAAATGAAACTTATTTTTTCGAATGAAATTTTAAATTGTATTAATACTCATTAATGAAGGAGACAAAGTTCTAGAATTCTTCATTACTTCATTAAAAACAAATCAATAAATTTCTATGAAAACAAAAATTGATTTTTTCCAAAAAGAATTTCCTCTGCCGGGAAAAGCGACATATTTAGAAACCCTACTAAACAGTGAATGGATGCCAGAGTCACTGGGACATCCCAATGGGTTACTTTTAGTTTTGTGTACTTTTGGCAAATAATATATGACCAGGATTCTAAGATGTTTAATATTTAAATCTTTAAATTTTAATTTTTTAAATTTTTAAAAGTAATCCCCTTTTTTAAATGAGTTTCCCTCGGCTGGTTTTATTACTATGGACAATTTTCTCGATTTTTGAACACAGCCTTTTCTTTTTTAGTCATATTTCCTTTCTCTTTGGTGAACAAATTCCGCAAACCTTAAACACCCTTCTCCCTTTAAAATTTTTAAACAACATTTTTGCATGAGAGGGGGAAGTCAGATATTTCTTTTCATTTGGAGTGTAATACATGTTTCCCTATGGGAGCTTCTAAATCAGTATTAGATTTAATGCCCTTAGTAATAAAATATTTTTTGAGGTTGATATTTCTAATATATTTATGAACATCAGTAAACACTAGAACGTAATTAATGTTTTTGTCTGTAGCAAATATTAACCCTTTATTCCAAATGATTTCTTTCATAAGATTTTTGGAACTTAAATTAAAAATACCCGAAGAGGTCATATTTCCCTGATTCTTTTGAGGTTTGATTATATTAATTCTGCTCTTTCTAGTTTTCTATTAATGGATGGATAATTCCATAGTCTCTGATTTCTCTCCCTCATTATATGATCCCTTATCTGTTGATGTAGAAAGTTTTGTTTCTTTGAAGGGGCTAATGCGCATGCATTATGTAGTTTATAATCGTTATGTGTTTTTACTTTTTAAAGATGTGTAAAATAAGAGCTACCATTCCTATGTCCCCGAAAATAAATGAGGAAACTATTTACATTTCAATTATAATATTATTTATATTGGGGATACATTTGTTTTTATTTATTGTATTTCAAACATCCCCATTTAAAAAAAACAATATTATAATTGTATTGTAAAAACACATAATGGTTATAAACTACATAATGTTTGTGCACCATCACTCGCCTATTCAAAAAAAAATTCAACTTTTTCCCATCAACAGATTGGAGATTGTAATATAATGAGGGAGATAAATCAGGGAATATGGAGTTATCTGTCCATAACAAGAAAATTAGCAGGAGAAGAAGGACAACTAAACAGTGAGAGCAATCTCATGGGAATCAAACACATTTTAATTTAAGTTCCAAAAATCTTATGAAAAAACATTTAAAAGTTTTGAATAAGGGTTAGTATTTGCTCCAGACAAAAACATAAATAAGTTTCAAGCATTTATTGATGTTCATAAATATATTAGAAATATCAATCTCAAGAAATATATTATTACTATAAGGGCATTAAATCTAATGATGCATTAGGAGCTCTTATAAATAAACATAATAACCAATAAAATATTACACTCCAAATTGAAAGAAGCATCTGAGTTTATCCCGGTCATTGGCAACAACAAAAAAGATGTGAGGACAGATATGTCAATAGTGATAAAACCAGTCAATAAGGGTGGAGGACTCATTATTCTATATAAGGAGGATTACTTTCAAGAACTGTATAGACTTATCGGTGATGAGGATACCTATGAAACATTAAAATCAGACCATAAAAGTAATCCACCAAGATGTCCCATCGTCTCTGGCATTCACTATCTAGTAGGTTTTATGAATATGTCGATTTTTTTTTTTTTACTGCAAAGAGGTGACTAAAATACAATCATGCTTGAGAGACTCACAACACCTCATTCAGTTATTGAGGAATTTGGAGGTATCTGAATATATGTACTTTGCACCTTTGATGCCACATCTCTGTACACCTTTATCTCCCATACTTCTGGGATCAGAACTGTGCATTCCTGTCTAGAACATGATGAGGAGGTTGGTTGCTTGCAGAGGGAATTCATTTTGGAGTGTAAAAAATTTGGTTTAACTAGACACTATTTTTGGTTTGTTAATTGTTTTTGCAATCAGACCACTGGTACAGCAAGGGGGCCAAGGCTACCCCTAGCTTTGCCAATCTCTATATTTAATGTGGGAGCAGGATGTACTCCTTTCACCTGCAAATCCTTGAAAAAAAATAGAGATTTATAAAAAAAAAGATTGTTTTGTTATATGGAACTGAAGAAATTAAGAATTACAGAACGTTGTCTCCTTTATTAATGAAAATTTAAAATTTAAAGTTTACATAACAAATTAAGATGTCATTCACTTTTTAGATTTAGAGATATACAGTAGTGATTCTAGTTTATATACAAATAGTTATTATAAGCCTGCTGATGTTAATAGTTATATCTACTATAACAGTAGCCATTATTCCCCCTGGTTAAAAATATTCCATGAGGACAGTTTAAAAGGATTTTAAAAAAACTCTACTACTGAACAAGATTTCATTGAACAATCTCTAAAAATTAAACAGAGATTCTTTGAGAGAAAATACAATAAAATCCTTGCTGATAGTTCCTTTTTCCAAGTAAGCAGTGACAGGTTAATATTAAAATCACCCAGAATGTGGGTAGAACCTGGAGAAAACATTGCAGAAATATCCGTCATGTATCTACCCATTTTAAAATGCATCACAATCAGAATCCCTATGGTTTAAAATTCTGGGGTGTAGAAGTGGTTACAAAATGGTGGAGAGGAGAGGACAAAAATAACAAATAAAAAAAGAGAGTTTTTAGATTTGTTATCTGAAACCGCTAACCCAGAACAGCCTCAATAATCATTTAGAGGTATTTTGTAATGACCAACATATTTTATTGCAGATTGTTTATTAGTTATATGACTCCATATGACTTCCTATCTGATGTAGGACCATCTGATTAGGTCTTTCAAACCAATTTAAAGCAGTATAGAATGCGTCAGTTTGTATGAACCCGTTCTTCTGAAGTTCATACATACAGGCGCATCGTAGGTGTTATCCTGGCACTAAATCTGCCGCATTGTAAAAAAAAACTCCACAGAATTCCTGACAGCTAGGGCCATGATTACTGATGTTATTAGTAAAACAAAAAATAATTTCCCTAAACTATAAAATTATATATTATAAAATTAATGTTTAATTAAATAATATACAATTTAAAAAAAAAAAACAATACAGCATCTACCATAAATCCGGTTATTATAGTTTTTATCATGATTCCAAACACATTTTTAGAATTGGAGATATTCAGTATGTATTCTAGTTTATATACAATAATAATTATATCTGTGATTCCAAACACATCACTGCAGGCTACACATCAAAGAAATGTATTTAAAATTGCATGTCAGTGAATAGAAACTACCATTGTTTCTATTCACTGACATGCTATTTTAAATACATTTCTTTGATGTGTAGCCTGCAGTGATGTGTTTGGAATCACTGATAATACTATGATAACGTTGATTGAGAATGGGATTTAGGGTAGATGCTGCATTGGTTTAATTAATTTATATTATTAATTTAATTTACATTTTTAATTATATAATTTTAAATGAATTTTATTGATATTATAAAATGTAACATTAATTTTATATATACTTTACACACTTCTTTCCTGTCTAAAATTTTAAAAGCAAATTTGCAGAGTACATTCATTAAAGAGATGAAACATAAACAAACATTGAGCCAAATCGAAAAAGAAAGGTAGAAAAAAAAGGAAAAACTATGTTCCTTTTTAATTTGTTAAAGGTCATCAAAGCATAACACAAGTCTTTCTATTGCAGGAAACAGTACTTACCCAAACAGATTTCCAACTCTAGAACTCTGCATTTTAATGTAGTAGCCTTATCTACAGCACCGCTTGTGGCTCTTACTTTATGCAACATTCTCGTTGGGTTTTGTGCTCTCTCATTCTGAAAAAAAAAAATGACAGTACAGCTCTGGCTGCAAATGGTAATGGTGGCGTGCCTCTTTCCAGACAAATGCTGGTCTCCTGAAAATTTTGAACTCTAAACCTGAGGTATACCCATGACTAACTTAGATTTCTTTTAAAACTAGTTGCCTGATTTGAAAGAGATAAAAACAATATGCTGCACAATTCTCTTTTTAGCTAAAATTGAATTAGCAAATTTGTAGACTGCATGCATTGAAAAGATGAAAAATAAAATAAAATTAGCTCACCTGGATAACCGATGGAGGAAAACATGCAAGCATCCTTTGTTACAAGTCACCAAACTTTAGGCCTAAATGGGAATTGAACTCACAAATAGTGTTGGGATAAGTGGTTGCTTTAACAAGTGCACCCCCACTACTGATGACACTTTGTGGGCGTGTATTTGAGAGTTTTGACCTATCCCTATGGGTATCACCATTACAACACAGAACTCACCAATACAGCAAGTGGTCATGTTGGCGTCCCTTTTTCAAAATTGCAATCAAAATTTTGCTTAAAAAGAGAGCCATGTAGTCCATTGTTATAATTGTTTTTTTCTTCAAAGCAGGCAACTACTCACAAAATAACAAAAGCAACAAAACGGAATCAAAAATGCAATAAACAGCTTGGAATAGAACTCAAAACCTTCTGGAGACAAACACAAAATTAGGGGCACCACCATACTCACATGCTGCAGCAGCCAGACAAACACAAAGCTAGGGGCACCACCATACTCACATGCTGCAGCAGCCAGATCTACATGGTACTAATGAAAAAAAGAGACAGTTCAAAACCCCAATAAGAATGCCAAATAGTATCAGAGCCAGTATCAGTGGTTAAGGAAACCGCCCTACAACTCAGAGGTTGTGGGTTCAAATCCCCTCTGAGGCAAGGCAAGTACTGGTTAAATTGGAATTACCACTGGAATCAATCTACAGACTTTGGTAAATACATCTACTTGGGAAACAGTAAAACATAATGATGCAAGATAATAAAGGGGGCTCAATTGAGGGGGAGGAGCATAGATAGAGGGGGTTAGAGGAGGGTTACGAAAGGCTGGGAAAAGGGGGAAGAGTACAGGCAAGAACAATACGGACCATGGCTGGCGGATTAATGTTAGCAGACTTGTGCAAGGTCGTTTCTGAGGCCGGACCCGCACTGACACTACCCTATCCTCCTCCACTGATGATGCGCTCACCAGCTGCTGCTGAAAAGATCACTATAAGGTAATATGCTAACAGATGGGTAGCTGTGCTGCTGCCTATGACCTGTTGATCAAATTAGTGCTACTATTTATGTATGAGGATCCGTAATATCATCATCATCACAGGTGACTTCCTGTTCCTGACAGTCTACATCCTCAAGCTGCGGGCGAGAAGCCTGAGGCACCGCTGACCAATCGATATTTCTGCCGAAGGACTGGTTTCCTTCTCCACCTCTGAGGGCATCAGCGATTGGGTGTCACAGCAGACAAAATCATCCTCTTTGGCTTCTTGATCTTTTGAAATGCCCTCTGACCCCAACCGCATTGTGTCATCAAAGAGCAATCGGAATATGGATTATCCACAGTGGTCTGTACATTGGGTGACATTTGGGCTGTGTTTGCTTCAGGTTGGACTGATGATGACAATGATGATGATGACATTTGTGGCCGTGACCGAGAAGACGAGGAGGTAAAACCACTTGAGACAGGTTGTGTTAACCACTGAAGAACAGATTGGTGATGCTCTTCAATAATCAGACGCACAGGAAGCCGACCAAGCAATGACAGGTCCTGCGTCTGACGATGTGCTCGCTTGTGTGTTGTCCGGAGCACTGAAAGGAGTGCCTTGTCTCGTACCTCTAGCTCCACACCCTATGCCCCTCCTTGTTCGCTTACTAACTTTAGTCCACTCAATGTTCAAAAATATAAATATTAAAAAGGTCAAGATTTGTTCACAGTCTCTTATTGAAGAACTGTACTCCAAAGACAGCAAATCAACAGTGTTCTTAAATGCCTATACTTTACAACTGGTAAATTGGGCTATAAACAGAATTTTTTCTCTGGAATATCTGTGAAATGGGGTCTTATGAAAAAACCCTGACAGCAAATCAACAGTGTTCTTAAATGCCAATACTTTGCAACTGGCAAATTGGATTTTAAACATATTTTTTTCTATGGAATATCTGTGAAATGGGGTCTTATGGAAAAACCATGACAGCAAATCAACAGTGTTCTTGAATGTCTATACTTGCAACAGGCAAATAGGATTATAACAGAATTTTTTCTATGGAACATCTGTGAAATGGGTTCTCATGGAAGCAATACTGCAACCAGGGGTGTAACTACCGGGGTAGCAGACGTAGCAGCTGCCATGGAGCCACGTCTGCTACCACAGTAATGCCGCTCTTGGGCCCGAGCATTCAAGGGCAGCGCTGCCCAGTGGTAGCAGAGTGGAGCGAATCTGGCGCTCCTCGCTCTGCTACTTCCCCTGCTGGCTCTCAGTGATCACGTGGGCGGCACGAATACGGAGTGCAGCGCATCGAGGGAGCGTAGACGGGGGTAAGTAAACTATTTCTTATTTTAGCCCACCCTGCATGCCTGTATATAGCCCACCCTGCCTTCCTATATACCCCTGCCTGCCTATATATAGCCCACACTGACTGCCTATATATAGCCTACACTGCCTGCCTATATACTCCTGCCTTCCTATATATAGCCCACCCTGCCTATATATAGTCCACTCTGCCTGCCTATATACCACTGCCTGCCTATATACCCCTGACTGCCTATATAGACCACCGTGCCTGCCTATATACCCCTGCCTGCCTATATAGCCCACCCTGCCTGCCTATATAGCCCACCCTGCCTGCCTATATACCCCTGACTGCCTATATATAGCCCACCCTTCCTATAGACACCTGCCTGCCTATATACCCCACCCTGCCTGCCTATATAACCCACTCTGCCTGCCTATATACCCCTGCCTGCCTATATAGCCCACACTGCCTGCCTTTATACCCCTGCCTGCCTATGTATAGCCCATCCTACCTGCCTATACCCCCTAAGCCTATACAGCCCCCTAAGCCTGCCTATATAACCCCCCTTAGCCTGCCTATGTAGCCCCCCCTAAGCCTTCCTATATAGCCCTATAGCCCCCTAAAGACTGCTTGTATAGCCCCTATAGCCTCCCTAAAGGTTGCCTACCTATATGGCCCCCCTGAAACCTGATTGTCTACTTATATGGGGCCCCTATAGCTACCTAAATCCTGCCTACCTACCTATATGGCTCCTAGCCCACCTAGCCCCTGTCTTCCTGTATGGCTCCCCATAGCTACCTAAACCCTGTCTGTCTACCTATTTAGCCCCATATAGCTACCTAAATTCTACATGCCTACCTATATGGCCCCTATAGCCTACCTAAATCCTGCCTGCCTATTTGGGGCCCCCTATAGCCCATTTACCTACCTGTCTACCTATGTGGGCCCCACCTATAGCCTAGCTACCTGGCGCCCACCTACAGCCTACCTGTGGTCCACCTACTGCATACCTACCTGGGGCCTAAACACTGCCTACCTAGAGCCAATCTACCTACCTATAGCCTACCTACCTAATTGAGACCTGCCTGACTACTGCCTATCTACCTAGGATCTACCTACCTGGGGCCTATGTACTATCTACGTACCTCAAGTCTACTTACCTACCTACCTAGGGCCTACCAACCTATCTAACTTGCTTATATGATTCAGTGGGGTACAGGCCAAAGCTGTAACACAATCTCCAGGGGGTGAATCCTCTGTTCCTCCCCTCTAGGAGACTGGGTCTCTAAGCTATGGCCTGTTCCTGCCCTCTTACCTTTGGGAAGTTTGTACAGAGGTGGGAGGCGGAGGGAGGGAGGGTTAAAAAAAGTGGGATTCTAAGATACTGTGTCCCAAATCTGAGGGGGGCGAGTGGGAGAGAAGGATGTGGTGGTCGGGACTGAATGCAGAACACAAGGGAAAGTCAACAACTCGGCAGAGAAACATCACCTGTGAGGCACAAGATTTAACTGCACTGTAATCACTTACATGTCTGCAGTGTTTGTGTACACTAGTGTCTACCACTATATATAAAGAGAAATTTGAAAATATCCGGCAAAATATATCTCAGTCCCCAAGTAATACCCATCCCATCCCCTCCCGCACGTCTCTAGTCTACTCTCAGCTCTTGACTCAGCAACAGAGGAAAAAGTGTCTAGGCTTTTGTCTGCTCGCCCCACCACCTGCTCTAGTTACCCATTCCCTCTCACTTTGTCCAGTCCATTTCTCCAGCTGTCCTCTCTCACCTTACTACAATCTGTAACCTCTCTCTCTCCACTGGGATCTTTCCATCCTCCTTTAAATACGCCATCATAACCCCTTTACTAAAAAAATCCCACTCTGGACCCATCTGCGCTGCTAATTATTGACCAGTCTCTAATCTGCCCTTCATCTCTAAACTCCTGGAACGCTTGGTCTTCTCTTGCCGAATCCACTCTCTCTCTACTAACTCTCTTCTCGATACGCTACAATCCGGTTTCCGCACCCTACACTCCATGGAAACTGCTTTAGTTAAAGTCTGAAATGACCTCCCAACAGCAAAATCTCAGGGTAACTACTCATTGCTGCTTCTCCTGAATCTCTCAGCAGCGTTTGACACTGTTGATCACCACCTTCTCCTCAGCATGCTCAGTGCCATTGGCCTCCAGGACATCGCTCTCTCTTGGTTCTCATCTTACCTGTCTGATCACTCCTTCAGTGTCTCTTTTTTTTGGATCTACCTCCTCTTGATGTTGGAGTTCCTCAGGGATCAGTTCTAGGTCCTCTTTTCATTGTACACTGCCCCGATTGGACAAACCATCAGCAGATTTGGCTTCCAGTACCATCTCTATGCTGATGACACTCAATTGTACACCTCTTCCCAAGACATCACTCCTGCCCTGCTGCAAAACACCAGTGACTGTCTGTCCGCTGTCTCTGACATTATGTCCTCTCTCCATCTGAAACTAAACCTTACTAAAACTGAACTTCTTGTCTTTCCTCCATCTAGTAACCAACCCCCTCCTGCTATTTCTGTTTCAGTATGTGGTACCACCATTACTCCTAGGCAGCAGGCCCGCTGTCTGGGGGTTATACTAGATTCTGATCTGACCTTCACCCCATATATCCAATCCCTTGCCCGCTCCTGTCACCTGCACCTCAAGAACATCTCCAGAATCCGTCCGTTTTTCACTGTGGAAACAACTCAAACTCTCATTGTGGCCCTTATTCTTTCTCGTCTTGACTACTGTAACTCCTTGCTAATCAGTCTCCCTCTGTGCAAACTCTCCCCTCTTCAATCTGTCCTGAATGCAGCAGGTGGGCTCATCTTTCTTTCCAGACGCTATACTAATGCCTCTAACCTGTGTCAGTCACTGCACTGGTTGCCGATTGAGTACAGGATACAGTATAAACTCATCATTCTCTCCCATAAAGCTCTCCACAATGCTGCACCCCCCTACATCACCTCCCTCGTCTCTATCTACCACCCGACCCACTCTCTCCGCTCTGCTGCTATCAAGTTACACTCATCAATCATCCAAACCTCCCATGCCTGTCTCCAAGATTTCACACATGCGGCACCAGTTCTCTGGAATATGCTACCACGGGCGATCAGGCACATTCACAACCCTCACAGTTTTAAGAGGGCCCTGAGAACACATCTTCTCAGTCTGGCCTACTAAGATCCCTAACTGCTATCACACACATCTGTCACTCCCTTCACTAGGGCACTCACAGGCACTTATCTGTATATAGATGTACAGTCTGGGTGGCAGGTTCATCCATTTTTCATGTAAACCACCCCCTATTTATGAAACACGGCTGGACCATTGTAAACTTGGCACTTCTAACCGTTTGTTTCACCCATACACCCTAATAGATTGTAAGCTCTCACGAGCAGGGCCCTCACACCTTGTGTCTCATCTGTAAGTACTTTTAAGGTGTAATGTCTGTACGTATACACTCGAATTTGTAAAGTGCTGGAACTATATAAATAATGATTATTATTATTATTATATGGTCACTGTATGGAGGTTACATACAGTTTGTAGGGCACCTGTGTACACTGGTAAATACCACTATATGGCAGTAATATTGATCTTTATTCAGTAATAGTGTAGGGTGTAGGGATTAGCTCAAAGGGAAGCAGTCCTTTAGTGTGAAACACGGCAATGTTTATTGTAGCACTCCACAAAACATGAAAATTAAACGGCAGGCTTGCTTCAGCCAAACAAAAGACATCTGAAAAACACAGTCACTGGTATAAGCACAGTACCGTACTCTGAATCTCTGGGCAAGGCAACCGCATGCAGGTTTCAGTCGTTCCCTCTATGGAGTGCAAGGCCCAGCTCTGGCTCTCCTGCAAACATTCGCTCCTCTGAGCAGTTTGACCAAGGTAAGGAACCACACCCACTCTCACCTGAGCCTGCTGGCCTTATATAGGGCTGGTAAGCCCAGGACTGGATGTGGGAGCAGCCCATCCCACCCAACTCTACAGACTGCTCCAATAAAGCCCGACCCGGATCACGGCATTATTGCCATACTACATATACAAAACCTGTGTCAGTGGCCTGCTGCCGCTGACACCAAAACAAATGGGCTTTATTTCACCGATCTTAAGCAGATCGGTGACACATAACGTCCGTCAATAACGGCACCTTGTGCCTTCCTACATACCCCCCCCCTCTGCCCAATGCCGGGGGACTGGGCACCTACAGCCATCAAACTATATACCCTAGACAGGGCATCTGCATTCCCCTGCAGCTTGCCCGGCCTGTGCTCCACCGAGAAATTAAAATCCTGCAGAGCCAGGAACCAACGGGTGACCCTGGCATTGTTGCCCTTTTTCTCCCTTAACCATTTTAAAGGGGCATGATCCGTCACCAATCTAAATTTCCGACCCAGGAGGTAGTACCGGAGAGAATCGAGCGCCCATTTAATGGCCAAGCATTCCCTCTCAATAATGGAGTAATTACGCTCGGCAGGGGACAGCTTCCTGCTGAGGAAACTCACGGGATGTTCCTCCCCATTGATAACCTGGGACATTACTGCTCCTAGGCCGACCTCTGAGGCATCTGTTTGTACCACAAATTCTCGCGAGAAATCTGGGGCCACCAATACTGGCTGTCTACATAGGGCTGACTTCAAGTTTTGGAAGGCCTCCTCAGCCTCTGGGGACCACTTGATCATGGCGGATTTGACACCCTTCGTTAGGTCAGTTAGGGGCACCGCCATCTCGGCGAACTTAGGGATAAACCGCCGGTAATATCCCACAATCCCTAGAAACGCTCTCACTTGTTTCTTATTGAGGGGGCAGGGCCAAGTTTGGATGGCTTCTATTTTGTTCACTTGAGGCTTTATTTCCCCTCTTCCCACGACATACCCCAAGTAACAGGCCTCCTCCATCCCTACGGCGCACTTACTGGGGTTTATGGTGAACCCACTTTCCTTAGTGCATCTTGGACAGTTGGATCTTCTTAAGGTGACTCTCCCAATCTCGGCTGAAGATCACTATGTCGTCAAGGTTAGGCTGACGCATATGCCCTGTGGGGACCCAAGATCTATCCATCGCCCTCTGGAAGGTGGCGGGAGCCCCCTGCAACCCAAATGGCATTCTTACATATTGGAAGGACCCGTCTGGTGTAGAAATGCTGTCTTCTCTCGGGCCTCCTTGGCTAAGGGGATCTGCCAATACCCCTTAGACAGGTCTAGGGTGGTGATATGCCGGGCTGGCCCTAACCTCTCAATAAGCTCATCCACCCGGGGCATGGGGTATGCATCGACCTTGGATACCTCATTTAGTTTACGGTAGTCGTTGCAGAAGCGCCACTCACCGTTGGGTTTTGGCACTAACACGATGGGGCTGGACCATCCGCTCTTAGACTCCTCTATCACCCCTAATTTTAACATTCTCTGTACCTCTTTTGCCACAATTTCCATACGGGGCCTCGGGAATCCTATAAGGTTTTAAAACTCACTCTGACATGAGGTCGGTCACAATCTCATGTTCCACAACATGTGTTAGCCCAGGTGCCTCTGTGAACAAGTCCCTATTTTGTTGCAGCAGTTGTCTGCACTGTTGGGTCTGAGAAGGAGACAGGGTCTCTGCAATCTTTACTGCCTCTACACTGGTCTCTGGTTGGGACCACAAACAAGATGCCTCCGGGGGGGGTCCCTATCCTTCCATGTCTTGAGCAAGTTAACGTGGTAGATTTGATAGGGCTTCCTTCTACCCGGCTGACGGACCCGATAGGTGACCTCTCCCACCGTCTCAACTACCTCATATGGACCTTGCCATTTCGCCAGGAACTTGCTCTCCACCGTTGGTACTAAGACCAGGACCCGGTCCCCTGGACTAAACTGTCTCACTCGGGCCGACCTGTTGTAGACTCTCGCTTGCGCCTCTTGGGCCTGTAAGAGATGCTTTTTAACAATAGGGAGTACCTGAGCGATCCGTTCCTGCAACTGGGCCACATGCTCAATAACGCTTTTATGGGGTGTGACTTCGCTTTCCCAGGTCTCCTTGGCGATATCTAATAGACCCCTGGGATGCCTGCCATAAAGCAATTCAAAGGGGGAGAACCCTGTGGAGGCTTGTCGAACCTCTCTAATAGAAAATAGGAGATACGGCAAAAGGTAGTCCCAATCTCGGCCATCTTTCTCGACTACTTTCTTCAACATGGCCTTCAAGGTCTTGTTGAAGCGCTCTACCAAGCCATCTGTCTGGGGGTGATACACCGAGGTGCGTAGCTGGGTCACCCTCAGAACCTTACAAAGATCCTTCATTACTCTTGACATAAACGGGGTCCCTTGATCCGTCAGGATCTCTTTCGGCAACCCCGTTCGGGAAAATATGTGCCAAAGCTCCCTAGCAATGACTTTTGAGGAAGCATTTCTCAGGGGCACAGCTTCTGGGTACCTGGTAGCATAGTCCATGATGACCAGAATTGGTGGTGTCCTCGAGCCGACTTTACCAGGGGCCCCACTAAATCCATCGCTACTCTCTCAAAGGGTATCTCAATAATAGGCAATGGGATTAGTGGGCTGCGGAAATTGGCGACTGGGGAGGTTACCTGGCACTGGGGACATGACTGGCAGTAGTTCCGGATTTCCCGGTAGCACCCTGGCCAGTAGAATCTGGGTAGAATCCTCTCTACGGTCTTATCTGGCCCCAGGTGTCCCCCCAATACATGACTGTGAGCCAGGTCCATGACCAACCGCCTATGGGGTTTGGAAACTAGCAGTTGTTCCACCACTTCTTCACGGATTTTGGTCACCCGGTACAACAGGTTCCCCTTCATGGCAAAATGGGGAAATCTTTCCTCGGCCCCTGACTCTTGGGGCACCCCATCCAGGACCACCATGCTATTGAAAGCCACTTTCAGGGTTTCATGCTGCAGCTGGGCCGTCCCAAAATTTCCCCGAGATACCCCTAGGTCGGGGACTGTCTCGTCAAGAGGTGACTCGTTCACACCATCTCCTACCATGACAGAGAACGGGAATTCGGGAACCACCTCCTGGACAGGGTTCTCAGGGCTGTCTGTGCTCTCGGGGAATTTCTGCTGTACTGTATTTTCCCATAGTAACCAAAAGAGAGGGCAGTGCGAGCCAATTATCGCCTCGTGCAGTAACCCCTTCACGATGCCTACTTGGTGGGACACTGTACCCCCATCAGATTTTAACGTGACTCGTGCCACTGGGTACACTTTGGTATCCCCATGTATGCACGTGACTCCCAAAGTTGTCCCTGGGATCAACAAATGGGGAATACAGGCCGTTAGGAGAGTGACCAACACTCCCGAGTCCAGGGAGTCCCCTGATAGGGGTGCCATTCACCCTGATTGGACAGAGTGGAAGTCCCTTCTCCGTGTCCATCACTGCTGTGCAGGCCGTTTGCGCAAACAATGACGTACGCCGCCTATGGAACAGTCCATGGGTTCCGAGCCAAGTGGGCATTGGGCCGCCATGTGCCCGGCGCAGGTGGCACTTCCAGCAGATGATGTCCCTGACAGAGGGTCTGGAGGTTGGCTCTGGCAGGCCTTTGGCTCTGGACCGGGCTTCTCTAGGGGGTTTGGGTCCCCTTCTTGGGCCGTCAGAGTCACTCGGCATACGCCCGTATGGAGGGGCAAAGGGTCCCGGATCGCCTATGGAGCGCTCCACGGCCTGATATATTTCCACCAAGGCTACCAAGTCATCTGCCGTCTGGGGATTTCCCTGCGCGACCCAGCACTGCACTGGCTTGGGGAGAGCGTGCACAAACCGGTCCATCATGACCCTTTCCACCATCTGGGCTGGGGAACAGACCTCAGGCTACAGCCATTTCTGGATGAGGTGCAGGAGATCAAACATTTGGGACCTTGGGGGCCGGTCCCTCCTGTATCCCCACTGGTGCACCCTCTGAGCCCGGACGGTGACCGTCACGCCCAGGCGTGCCAGGATTCTGATCTCAGCTTAGGGGTATTTCCCTGGCATCCTGCAAGAGACAAGTCATTAATAAGCCTTTTGAGGCTCGCCGGTGAGAAAGGGGGGCTAGGACCTCTGCCCAACTGCGGGGTGGTAGTCTCTCCCGTTCGGCAACCCGCTCAAAGACGGAAAGGAATGCTTCCACGTCGTCTTCTGGGGTCAACTTCTGACGGGCGTCTCGTAACCTTATCCGCGACTGCTGTCCGTCCTCGTGAAGGAGCTGTGGCTTGGGTCACCTTCCCCTGGATAGACTCCTACATGTTGTACATCTGCCTGATCAGGAGCTGGTTCGTTTCTTGCTGTGACCGCACGGACTCAGCATGGGCTTGTTGCTGTTGGGCGCTCACCTGCACCAGGTGCTTCAGCAGCTCCTCCATTACTCCTGTCTGGCTCTTACTTCAGGATGTTGCCCGCATCCGAGACACCAATTGTAGGGATTAGCTCAAAGGGAAGCAGTCCTTTAGTGTGAAACACGGCAAAAGTTTATTGTAGCACTCCACAAAACATGAAAATTAAACGGCAGGCTTGCTTCAGCCAAACAAAAGACATCTGAAAACACAGTCACTGGTATCAGCACAGTACCGTACTCTGAGCATTTTGACCAAGGGAAGGAACCACACCCACTCTCACCTGAGCATGCTGGCATTATATAGGGCTGGAAAGCCCAGGACTGTATGTGGGTGCAGCCCATCCCACCCAACTCTACAGACTGATCCAATAAAGCCCGACCCGGATCACGGCATTATTGCCATACTACATATACAAAACCTGTGTCAGTGGCCTGCTGCCGCTGACACCAAAACAAATGGGCTTTATTTCACCGATCTTAAGCAGATCGGTGACACATAACGTCCGTCAATAACGGCACCTTGTGGCTTCCTACAAGGGGTACTAGTCACTATGTGGTGGTAATTTGTGATCTTGTTCTGGCAGTATAATCCGGTCCATATGTAGTAGCGCTATCTGTAATGTTGGTCTTGATATAGTGGGATTTGTCTGGTAGGGGTATGATGGTGATATCTATGGTTAGGTGTTCACTCCTTGTATTATCTAGTAACTGCATGACTTAAGAGGTCCCAGTAAATGTTCGTGGTCGTTGAAGCAGTGGGCGGGGCCCATCCAAAAGTTTGCTATTGGGCCCAGGATTCTCTAGTTACGCCCCTGACTGCAACACTTGCATTTCTTTCTATGGCAGATTTGATGATGGTGTTTTCTGCAGTGGCTGGACTCCCAAAACAGGAGAAATGAACTTTTGGGCAGACTAAGGCTATGTCTACACTGCACAGAAAAACGACCGTTTTTTCAGCTTTTTTCTTTTTATAAAAACGCTGGAAACACGACTGTAATCATCTCTCATAGACTTCTATTTTAAAACCCTCCTGCTGTCTACACTGAGCTGCTTTTTTCTGCTCGTTTTTTTCACTGGTCGTATTTTGCAACATGCTCTAAAAAACGGCAGAGCAGGGCAGAAAATTTACTACAGGAGTCTATGGAAAGCGGCGGACGTCTTTTGGCGTGTTTTTTGGCGCGTTTTCGCTGTGTTTTTTGCCGCGATTTTTCAATGAAAACCCTCCCAGAGACCCAAGTCCCACCTATAGTGGGTGTTACAAAAGTTATATCTTATCAAATCTGCATACAAGTGTCTGATGAGTCCTTTTTTGTACCTTTTGTAATAAAATGATCATGCTTTGGTCGCTAACGATTTTTGCGCAATTCATATTTTTTCGCTAAAAATACGTTTTTTACAGATTTTGGCGTCAGAATCTGTTTTTTTTTTAATGCTAAAATCCTTTTCTAAACATATTTTGGCGCTAATAAAGTTATCTTGCTACTGATGCTGAACATACGATTTTTACGGATTTTGGTGCCAGAATACGTTTTTTACGGATTTTGGCACTACAATAATTTTTTTTACAGATTTTGGCGCTAATAACGTTATCTCGCTTCTGACGCCAAAAATCCTTTGTTTTACGGATTTTTGCGCAAGAATCCTTTTTTTACGTTTTTTGGCCCTGAAATAATTTTTTTTTACAGATTTTGGCGCTCATAACGTTATCTCGTCTCTGATGCCAAAAATATGTTTTTTTTACGGATTTTGCCGCAAAAATACGTTTTTTTACATTTTTGGGCACTAAAATAACCATTTTCCGAATGGTACGCTCAACACTAATTTAAACCCTATATACACATATTTGTGTATCTCCATATAGCATACAGGCCAACTCTCCCGCTTTTGCCGGGAGGGTCCCGCTATTTGGGGTCCCCCCACGCCCTCCCGGGAGAGCTGGCATTCCTCCCGCCGCCAGTAGGCGGCAGGGGTTCTTTAAATGGCCGCGGCACAGAGTAGCGCTGGTGCGCTACTCTTGTGCCTTCGGGCCGCTCCTACAGGCGGGTGAAGCGCCCGCAGCGGCCGCTTCACCCGCCCGGAGTCTCGCTGTGCAGGGATGAGGCAGGAGGGATTGCTCCCTCCTCCCTCCTCTCCCTGTATGTCCGGCGCCGTACATACAGGTCAGCGGCGCAGGGCAAGTGACGCGCGGCTGCACTCACTTCCCCTGCGTGGCTGAGGAGATCGGCCGGGAGGTGTCCGGAGCTGCAGGAGCCTGGTCAGGTAAGTGGATTTTATTATTTTTTTTTTATTAACTATAAGGGGGCTCTACCTGGCTACAAAGGTGGGGATGGGGGGGCCTCTACCTGGCTTACAAAGGGGGGCTCTACCTGGCTAATAAAGGGGGCAATACCTGGCTACAACAAGGGGGCTCTACCTGGCTACAACAAGGGGGCATCTACCTGGCTAATAAAAGGGGCAATACCTGGCTACAACAAGGGGGCTCTACCTGGCTACAACAAGGGGACTCTACCTGGCTAATAAAGGGGGCAATACCTGGCTAATAAAGGGGGCAATACCTGACTACAAAGGGGGCAATACCTGGCTACTAAAGGGGGCAATACCTGGCTACAACAAGGGGGCAATACCTGGCTACAACAAGGGGGCAATACCTGGCTACTAAAGGGGGCAATACCTGGCTACTAAAGGGGGGCAATACCTGACTACTAAAGGGGGGCAATACCTGGCTAATAAAGGGGGCAATACCTGACTACTAACGGGGGCAATACCTGGCTAATAAAGGGGTCAATACCTGGCTAATAAAGGGGTCAATACCTGGCTAATAAAGGGGGCAATACCTGGCTAATAAAGGGGGCAATACCTGACTACTAAAGGGGTCAATACCTGGCTAATAAAGGGGTCAATACCTGACTACTAACGGGGGCAATACCTGGCTAATAAAGGGGTCAATACCTGGCTAATAAAGGGGGCAATACCTGGCTAATAAAGGGGTCAATACCTGGCTAATAAAGGGGGCAATACCTGGCTAATAAAGGGGGCAATACCTGACTACAAAGGGGGCAATACCTGGCTAATAAAGGGGGCAATACCTGACTACAAAGGGGGCAATACCTGGCTAATAAAGGGGGCAATACCTGACTACAAAGGGGGCAATACCTGGCTAATAAAGGGGGCAATACCTGACTACTAAAGGGGTCAATACCTGGCTAATAAAGGGGGCAATACCTGGCTAATAAAGGGGGCAATACCTGACTACAAAGGGGGCAATACCTGGCTAATAAAGGGGGCAATACCTGACTACTAAAGGGGGCAATACCTGACTACTAAAGGGGGCAATACCTGGCTAATAAAGGGGTCAATACCTGACTACAAAGGGGGCAATACCTGGCTAATAAAGGGGGCAATACCTGACTACTAAAGGGGTCAATACCTGGCTAATAAAGGGGGCAATACCTGGCTAATAAAGGGGGCAATACCTGACTACTAAAGGGGGCAATACCTGGCTAATAAAGGGGTCAATACCTGACTACAAAGGGGGCTCTACCTGGCTAATAAAGGGGGCTCTACCTGGCTACAAGGGGGCATCTACCTGCCTGTAAGGGGCACTACCTGGTTATGGGGGGCTACTACCTGGCTATAAGGGCAACTACCTAGCTTTCTTCCAAAGCCGTTATGCAGTTAGGTGGAGTGGGTGTGGCTTTTTGAAGGGGCGTGGCACAGCAAAAAGATGGGCGTGTCCATGCAAATTTTTGTCGCTGCGCGCACCGCCCTCCTCGATCTCCTGCTTTTCCACTTTCAAAAGTTGGCAACTATGCCATATAGTCATTGAGGGATGGTTACCTAGGGTTCTCTAGATCTGCAGGGCCGTCCTTTTTTAGGGTGAATACTCTGCTAAGGACCTTATAGGGCGGTCTAGGGACTAGGATTTTTTCAGGGTTCATTACATTGCCCCTGCTTGTGTCTACACTCTAGATCCCTCATGTGTTTCTTTTTGGGTCGGTCCCTATCAGCATACATATATTTTTTCACTGTTTTATATATCAATGTACGCAGCTTATGAAGATTGTATATTACCTCAATACAGTGACCATATAATGGTAGAAACCAGTGTAGACAGGCTCTGCAGACTGTCTATTACCTCCATACAGTGACCATGTAGTGGTTGATACTAGTGTATACAAGCTCTGCAGACTGTATATTAACTCCATACAGTGACTATATAGTTGTAGAAACCAGTGTATATAGGCTCTGCAGAGTGTATATTACTGCCTTACAGTGACCATATAGTGGTTGATACTAGTGTACACAGGCTCTGCAGAGGGTATATTACCACCATACAGTAGAAACCAGTGTACACAGGCTGTGTCGGCTGTATATTAACTCCATTCAGTGCCCATATAATGGTAGAAACCAATGTACATAGCCTGTGCAGACTGTATACTACTTCCATTCAGTGCTCATATAGTAGTAGATAGCAATGATCACAGGCTCCCTGTATACTGTATATTACATCCATACAGTGCCCATATAGTGGTAGAAACCAGTGTACATAGGCTCTGCAGACATATATCACCACCATGCATATATAACCACCATAGTGGTAGAAACCAGTGTACACAGGCTGTCAGACTGTATATTACCTCCATACAGTGACCATATACCGTAGTTATTGATACTAGTGTACACAGGCTCTGCAGACAGTATACTACCTCCATACAGTGCCCATTTAATGGTAACTACCAGTGTACACAGGCTCTGCAGATTGTATATTACCTCCATACAGTGTCCATATGCATACCTCCCAACTGTCCCGATTTGGGCAAGACAGTCCCGATTTGGGAATGCTGTCCTGCCGTCCTGATACAGTTAGGAGAAATCCCGACTTGTATAAACTTAGTGGTGTGGCCACGCCCCCAGGCTCTCTGCTCTGAGCTGCCCGTCCAATAGGAAGGCCACACTGCTCAGCCCTTTATGCTAATCCTCCTGGCCCCGCCCCTTTGTCAAGCAGAGCTCTGGTAGCTACACAGTCTACAGAGATGATATGCTGCTCACCCCTGCTCTGTGTGACTATCATTGAGTGACTGTGCTGTCTTATTGGAGTCTGCTGCTGCCTGTTCCCGCTCCTGAGTCCTGTCTGCTGAAAAATTTGTACAAAAGAAGAAGTTAATGTCTGCAGCAGCAGCAGACTGACCTTCCAGTATCCCCCTCCCTCCCTTGGGACACTCTCTCTGCCCTTGACAGTTTTCAAAATAATGTACAGGGACATATATAACCTACAGGGGACTATCCCCTGTAGGTATATACTGCATACATCCTCCTGTAGTTATATATTGCATGCAGTCCCCTGTAAGTATATACTGTATACAGCCCCTTTTAGGTATATACTGTATACAGCCCCTTGTAGGTATATACTGTATACAGCCTCCTGTAGATATATATGCCATCTCTAGGTATATAGTGTATACAGCCCCCTGTAGGTATATAGTGTATACAGCCCTGGGTAGGTATATAGTGTGTACAGCCCCCTGTAGGTATATACTGTGTACAGCTAACTGTAGATATATAATGTATACAGCCCACTGTAGGTATGTACTGTATATACGGCCCCCTGTAGGCATACATTGCATAAAACCCCATGTAGGTATATACTGTATACAGCCCTCTGTAGGAATATACTGTATATAGCTCCCTGTAGGTATATACTGCATACAGTCCCCCTGTTGGTATATACTGCATACAACCCCCTGTAAGTATATACTGCATACAACCTCCTGTAGGTTATATATCTCCCCTGGAGGTATATACTTTATACAGCCCCCTGTAGGTATATACTGTATACAGCCCCCTGTAGGTTATATATGTCCCCTGTAGGTATATACTGCATACAGCCCCCTGTAAGTATTTACTGTATACAGCTCCTTGTAGATATATACAGTATACAGACCCCTGTAGGTGTTTATGTTGCCTCTAGGTATATACTGTATACAGTCCCCTGTAGGTATAAACTGTATACAGCTTCCTGTAGGTATATATGCCGCCTCTAGGTATATACTTTATACAGCCCCTGTAGGTATATACTGTATACAGCCTCCTGTAAGTTACATATGCCCCATTTAGGTATATACTGTATACAGCCCACTGTAGGTTACATATGCCCCATGTAGATATACACTATATAGCCCCATGTAGGTTTATACGGTAGGTTTCTACAGGTTCCTGTAGATTATATTCAGTCATTATGTGGTGGCGATATGTGGTCACAATGTTGTGGTATTATTCATTCACTATGTGGTGGTGACATGTGGTCATGATTTTGTGGCATTATTCTGTCACTAGGAGGTGGTGATATGTGGTCACGGTGTGGATGTATTATTCAGTCACGATGTGGTGGTGATATATATGGTCTTGATGTAGAGGTATTATTCAGTCACTAAAAGGTGTGAAATTACTCACCATTATGACTGTATTTTAGATTATTCATAAGCGTCCGATGCCAAACCCGAGCTCACTGGCCAAGTGAGGTGGTATTATTCAGTCACAATGTTCTAGTGATTTGTGGTCATGATTATTCAGTCATGTGGTGGTGATATGTGGTGGTATTGTTTAGTCACTAAGTTGTGGTTGTACGTGGTAATGGTGTGGAGGTATTATTTGATCTTTGTATACTGGTATCATTGATAATATTAGTCTTGGTTTTGTCAATAAAAGTATTGTATAGTAGCATTATATGGTCACTGTATGACCATTATCTAGAAATAGAACATTGTCTTACAGCTATGTGTATGGGTTTCTGTATTTACAATACATTATTTTATTTACTGTATATACTCTAGTATAAGTCGAGTTTTTCAGCCCAAAAATTAAGCTGAAAAAGCCATCCGCGGCTTATACTCAAGTCACTGTCGGCGCTCGGGCGCTGTGATGGTTTGGGTGTCGGCAGGGACACTTCACCTGTACAAGACTCCTCTGGGAATCACATACAGCTGAGGACCGAGTAAGCCGACAGTTTCCAGGCGCTGCAGTGGCCCGTGTGCTGTCAGCGATCTGTGCAGCTGTATGCGACTCTTGTGGGAGCACATACAGCTCTCCAGTCACCCGTCAGCATCCGGACACTGCTGTGCCCAGGCACCGGCGGGGATCGCTTCGGCTGCTTGCGACTCCTAGGAGCGCATACAGCCGAAGATTCTATTGCGAAGCAGAGAGCGAACGCAATAGAGACATCCCGCCCTCTGTGCCAGAAGACAGCGCGCCCGGGGTGTCGGTGCAGCGAGGGAGTGAGGTAAGTGCTTGTTTTTTTGTTTTTTTTTAACCCTTTAACACAAACAAAATATAATAATTTTACTCTTAATTTTTTTCCTCCTTGCCTTCCAAAAGCCATAACTTTTATATTTTTCCACCTACATAGACATATGAGGGCTTTGGGCTTTTTTTTTTTTTTTTGTAGGACAGGATGTACTTTCCAGTTGGTGTTATTCATATTACTATAGAATATAGTGGGGAACGGAAAAAAAATTCTAAGTGGGACAGAATGTGAAAAAAATGCACTTGCGGCATGTTTGCGGGAGTTTTGTTTTTGCGGAGTTTAATCTTCAGTAAAATTTATGTGTTATCTGTATTCTACAGGTTGATACGCATCCGGCAATACCAAACATGTAGGGTTTCCGTTATGTTTTGGTGGCGTAAAAAAATTCCAAACATTTTTATATTTGAAATTTGCGCTGCGGCACCATTTTCGGCGACCAATGATTTTTTTGTACTAACACCTACGGACATCAGTAAGGTGGCATTTTTTGCGGGCTGAAGTGTACTTTTTATTGCTGGCAGTTTGGAATGCATGCAACTGTTTTGATCACTTTTATTCCAATTTTTATAGGACCTGAAATGACCAAAAAAAACGCAATTTTTGCATTTGGAATTTTTTTTTTCTACGGTGTTCAGCGTATGGGATAAATTATGTTATTTTCTAATAGATCGGACTTTTTCGGATGTGGCAATAACAAATATGTGTAATTTTTTAATTATTTTATTGTTTTTATTTGTAAAATGGTGAAAGGGGGGTGATTTGAAATTTTAATATTTTTTTTACACTTTAAAACTTTATTTATTTATTTTTTTTACTTTAACATTGAGTCCCCCTATGGTGCTTGACCACTAGGGGGCGCGCTCGTTAATACAGCCTAATGCATTGCATAGACAATGCATTAGGTTGTACCAAGATGGCGTTTTCCCCACTTCCTGTTTCGGGCCGGAAGTGGGGCAAACGGGAACATGGCAGCGATCAGAGCCTTTACAAGGCTGTGCGCTGCCATGTTAGCCCATGGGGACTCGGCGATCTTATCGCTGATGTCCCGAACGGGCTGAAAAACAGTGCGCAGCACTGTTTTTCATTCATTTAGACGCGGCCCCCACGCGATCCTGTTACACATCTCCTTACAACCACCATGACGTACCCATACGTCAGGGTGGTTGAAAGGGTTAAACAAGCCCTGCCTATAACCTGCCTATGGGGGAACATATATCTGCCTATGAGGGGACATATAACTGCCTATAATACCCTATAACCTGCCTATGAGGGGACATATAACTTCCTATAACCTGCCTATAATACCCTATAACCTGCCTATGAGGGGACATATACCTTGCCTATAATAGCTTATACCTGCCTATAGGGGACATATAACTGCCTATACATGCTATGGGGGACATATAACTGCCTATACATGCTATGGGGGACATATCACTGCCTATACATGCTATAGGGGACATATCACTGCTTATGGGGGACATATACTTGCCTATACCTGCCTATGGGGGACATTAAACTGCCTATACCTGCCTATGTAATTTTATTGGTATTTTAAAATTACCAGTAGTCACTGCATTTTCCACCCTAGGATTATACTTGAGTCAAGAAGTCTTCCCAGTTTTTTGTGGCAAAAGTAGGTACCTCAACTTATACTCGGGTTGGCTTATACTCGAGTATATATGGTAAATACATGTTTATAGACCCCAGTAACGCTGATGTTGTGTTGCCGCTAGTCTGCTAGAGGGGGGCATGATTCTGTTAGGTGTGGTATGGTTAGAGGCGTGGCCTGGTGTGACATAATTTGTTTGGGTGTGGTTAGAGGCGTGGCCTGATGTGTCCCTCTTTGCAATCTCTAAAAGTTTGGAGGTATGCATATGGTGGTAGAAACCAGTGTACACAGGCTGTGAAGACTGTATATTACCTCCATACAGTGACCATATAGTGGTTGATACTAGTATACACAGGCTCTGCAGACTGTATATTAACTCCATACAGTAACCATATAGTGGTATATACCAGTGTATACAGCTTGTGCAGACTGTATATTACTTCCATACAGTGACCATGTAGTGGTTGATACTAGTGTATACAGACTCTGCAGATAGTATATTACCTCCATATAGTTGTAGAAACCAGTGTATTCAAGCTGTGCAGACTGTATATTACCTCCATACAGTGACCATATAGTGGTTGATACTAGTATACACAGGCTCTGCAGACTGTATATTAACTCCATACAGTAACCATATAGTGGTATATACCAGTGTATACAGCTTGTGCAGACTGTATATTACTTCCATACAGTGACCATGTAGTGGTTGATACTAGTGTATACAGACTCTGCAGATAGTATATTACCTCCATATAGTTGTAGAAACCAGTGTATTCAGGCTGTGCAGACTGTATATTACCTACATACAGTGCCCATATAGTGGTAAAAAGCAGTATACACAGACTCTGCAGACTATTTATTACCACCATACCAGGGCCGTTTTAACAGCATAATGGGCCCCTGGGCAGAGTTGTGCACTGGGCCCCCTACACAACACAAACACTCACAGGAACGAAAATATACATTATCGATAACAAACTTATATCTATTGGTTCTTTTAACACAATTTGCACTTTTGAACATAGTTTAACCCCTTACTGACACAGAATGTACTCATACGTTCTGGTTCTGGTAATGTTCTATGTAGCAGGATAACTCAGCAATCCTGCTACATAGAAGGCTGGTGTATGCTGCTAGTTGTATCTGATACTGTTCGGTAACAGCAGGGACCAGAGCCGGCTCTGTTCCCTACTGATTAACCCTTTAAACACCATGGCAACCGCAAAAGTGGTGTCTAAATTAATTAGAAACGGTGCTATGCAATCTAATCTGATTAGTACATGTACTTAACACTGCAGAGAGGATTTTTATATATATATTTTTTTTACCTAGACATAGATACAGTAATCTACTACATGTGTGGGTAAAAAAACGAGAAAAAAAAAGTTTACCCTCGGCCATTGTTGAGTGCATGTCCTAATCATATGGATGCAGAATCTACATGCTGGGATATGCAGTTCCATGGCTTTTTCCTGAGGCAGCTGATATGGAACTACAAGTACCAGCATGTCATACTAGTATAAGTTTAAACACCATAGGGTTTAAATATAAGTACATTTTATGAGATCTACAGTGCTTTAACATGATGGATAAGAAGCATGGCCTGTCCTGACCTGCCGCCTGTACCTGACTACGAGCCTGCCTCACGATTTTGTACCACGCCAACCCTCGGCAGCCACCGCAAGCAAGTCACGTCAGGGGTAGCGACCTGGTAGCAATCTGCCGCAGCAAGTCCATTGTGCTTTGCGGCGGGCTCTGGTGAAAACCTGACCTACTTAGATTCTGCTCCCTGGCATGGCTACTACCATCGCTTGTGGTGATCCAGAGGATCCACTACCACTGACCGTTACAGTTGGATTCGGCCATGGATCCTGCCAAGGTGCCTCTACCGAGCGTCTCTAACCTCACCACCATTGTGGCTCAACAGTCGAAACAGATCACGCAGCAAGCACACCAGCTTAATCAACTGTCTTCGATGATGCAGCAGCTTCTTGCCACTCAGCAGCAACAACCAGTTGCCGTGGCTCCACCCGTGGCAGCCGCTCCGGGGATGTCCGCCGGCCCAAAACTCCGATTGTCCAGGCCAATGAAGTTTTACGGGGAGCGTAGGGCCTGCAGGCGCGTCATCACCCAGGGCTCCCTCCACGTGGAGCTTATGGCTGGTCAGTTCCCGTCTGAAAGGTCCAAGGTGGCCTTCATGGTCAGTCTCCTCTCCGGAAAAGCCCTGGCCTGGGCGACTCCACTGTGGGACCGAGGCGATCCGGTCACAACTGATCTTGCGACGTTCCTGCAGGAGTTCCGCAGCATCTTCGAGGAGCCTGCCCGTGCTTCGTCTGCCGATACAGCCTTGTTGAACTTACAGCAAGGGAGCTCCTCCGTAGGAGACTACGCCGTGCAATTCTGCACAATAGCTTCGGAGTTGGCTTGGAATGATGCAGCGTTGTGCCACACATTCAAAAAGGGCCTCTCCAGTCAGATTAAGGATACCCTCTCCACCAGGGACCCTCCGTCTTCGTTAAGTGAGCTCATCCATCTGGCGACCCGGATTGACATCCGTTTCTCGGAGAGTCGGGAGGAGCTCCGTCAAGAGCGCGAACCGGTCCGAACACGTTGTCTACCCCGTCTTGCGCCGGTGTTTCTTCGGCCTTCACTGCCTCCTTCGCAGTCAGCCATGGAAGAGGCCATGCAAGTGGACAGAGCCCACTTGACTCCACAAGAAGTTACACGGCGACGTGAGGAGAACCTGTGTCTCTACTGCGGCAGCCCTGAACATTTCCGTAGGGGTTGTCTGCGCGCACCTAGGCTTTGTGGGAGAGGCGTCCCTAGGTGTGAGCAATCCCTCTCCACGGCTCATGCTGCCAGTTCTGGTCACAACTAATGCCGGGATCTCGTTTCAAGTGGCTGCCTTCCTGGGTTCTAGATCTGCCGGGAATTTTACGGATGCTGCTTTGGTGGCCAAGTATCGTCTCTCGGTGGTCCGCCTAGACCAACCCTTGGTCATCTCGTCCGTTAGTGGAGAGCTACTTAGCAACTCCATCCTCTTTCGGACTGAACCGGTGGTCCTACAAGTAGGAGCTTTGCACAAGGAGAGGATCGCATTCTTCGTGCTACCCCGTTCTTCCTCGGCTGTTCTCCTGGGGCTTCCATGGCTGCAGCGTCGCGCCCCTATGCTCGACTGGAAGACGGGTGAAGTTTTGCGTTGGGGTGAGACTGCCAGTCTCGCTGCCTAGTGGCACCTCGCCGGGTGCGCCTCATTCCTCCACCACCATCTCCCAAGTCTCTACCAGGCCTGCCACAACCATATCAAGACTTTCAGGATATCTTCTCTGAGAAGCAAGCGGAGACTCTTCCTCCACATTGTCCCTACGATTGCCCTATAGACCTGCTGCCTGGGACTAGTAAGCCCCAGGGTAGGGTCTGCCCGCTCTCCATACCCGAGACTCCGGATACGTCGGCCTACATTAAGGAAAACCTACAGAAAGGCTTCATCCGTAAATCTACTTCTCCGGCGGGCGCCGGTTTCTTCTTTGTGGAGAAGAAGGATGGGTCCCTGTGACCATGCATCGACTACCACCGTCATAACAAGATCACCATTAAAAACTGGTATCCTTTGCCACTGATTACCGAACTCTTTGATCGTCTCCGGGGAGCTAAAGTCTTTACTGTAACGGATGCGGCGCACATACAGCATACGTTGGAGCGCCGACCACTGACATCTGGGTGTGGATCCACTGTGGTCACCGCAGGCGAGATGGTATATGGAGAACCACGCCATGGAGCGGAGACTAAAGGGCCCCTGTTCTTCACCGCAAAGCGGGACGGACTTAGCTGCGGGGACCCCCAGGTCGCTACCTCTGACGTGGCAGCCGAGGTGCAGGACAGGAACACAGGCGGTGGTAGACAGGAACATAGGTAGCTGGATACGACGTACACAACATCAGGCCACGGGAGGAACAGGAGAGGTAATTCAGCAGGATACAGCAGGTACAAGATGGGGATCACGGCAGGATACATCAGAAACATGACCACAGATACAGGATGGGGATCACGGCAAGATACAGCAGAAACAGGACAGCAGGAGACGACCGACATATGGTCAGGAGCTCTGATGACTACAGAAACAGGACCAGCATCTCAGGGGGTAAGTCCAGAGACACTGGCAGGAGCTCAGAGATGGACCCAGCATGAGACTGCAACAAACAGCAATGCAACAAACAATGGACTGAATAATTGGTGGCAGTGTCTTTTCTAAAGACCTTAGTACTCAGCATGTAATCAGCGTTTACCACTGCCACCAATAGCCTCCTCAGGTGGGATAGTTGTCACCCTAGACCACTTGTGAGAGGCATTCCACGGGGGCAGTGTCTTCGCCTGAGGAGGAATTGCTCCGATATCCAAACTTTTAGGAGTCAAGCAAGAGACCTGAGGGGAAGGTTTACAACTAGAGGTTATCCCCAGTCTTCTCTAAAAGAGGCGTACCAGAAAGCACTACAGGAGGACCGGGTTGGTCTTTTGGTCCCTAGGACGAAAATTACAGACTATGGAGGAGGTGTGAGGAATGACCTTAGGATCATTGGGGAGTACAACCCACAGGCGGATAAGATTCATGAGATTATCAGAAAGTATTGGAGAATAATCCTACAGGATGACGTTCTTAAGGAGATACTATCCGCCACTCCATCCATTACCTATCGAAAGGGGGGGAACCCTTTTGGGGAAACCGTCTGGTGAGGAGCCACTTTGGGGCCCACAGAGGGAACCTGGCGGGGTAGACAACCCAAGGTTTTTTTAAATTTTGGGGGTGGTGAAAATTCTGTAAATTATGTGGGCAATTGTAAAAACTTTTGGCAAAACTGCGGTTCTCGTGAAATACACCTTTCAAAGGATTTTTTAATTGCACTTTTTTGGGGGTTTTGTTATCGGGCCCAAATTTCCCGTGGGGGCAAAAAATTATTTGGGGAAAAACAGCAGAGTTTTGGAGAAAAATTTGGTGAAACATTGGTGATTTAAAAAAAACCGCATGTTTCCCCCAATTGCGGGGAATGTTTGGGGAAAAAGCATGATGGTAGGCCGGGTGTTATACGTTTAGGGGCATCGTTTGGGGAAACCCTTTCCAAATGAGAGGAGGTAAAGGGACAAACTTTTTTGCACCGGTTGGAAAAAAAAATGGATCTACGGGTTTTGATTTGTGTGCCCCCTTTGGGGGTCTGAATAAAGGTCTTTGCCTTTTTGGGGTTTCGGGTAAAACTGCCTTTTGGGGGTTTTACTTTTTCCCCAAAACCCGTTGGGAACTCTTTTTCCCCTTTTGTTTTGGATTTTTTGGCCAGAAATCTATTTTTCTTTAATATGCCATTTTGGTTTTTTACCACCCCCATGTTCTTTTTTTCTTTTCAGGATACCCCCTTTTTTTTCTTTTGGGATACCCCCTTGGAAAATTTTAATGGCTGGGACATACGGCGAAATTTTAAGTATTTCGGGTTGTTTTGTACTAAGTTTTTTTTCTTTTAGATCTCTAAGCACTTGTGGGCAGTCTGGTAATTTATATTTGATATTTGTATAAAATGACCTCCCCGGGGGTACTTCGTTTTGTTTTTTAAAATTTAATTTGGTGGGGTTTTTTAGGTGTGCGATGTTTTGGTTCTCGGTCGGGCCGGGCGCGTGCGCGGGCCCCAGGTTTTTGTATTTTTGGCCCCATTGTTTGGGTTTATGTTTTGTGGCGGGGGGGCCCCCGCCAGTGCATTGACCCCGGGGGCCGTCTTATGTTTTTTCCCGCGGGCGGCTTTTGGTGCTTATGCGACGTCATCGTTTGGCGCGGGCTGTTTTTGGGTTTTGGGAACCCGGGCCCCTTCCATGTATTTTCTTGCATGCGAAATTGGCGATTTCTAGATGCCTTTCCCGGGCGTTTCATGGAAACTTGGTGTTGTGGGGGTTAATACCTTCTTGATGTATGAAATTAGTGGGCGTTTTCTCCTCTATTTTTGGGGGGAGTTTCTCCCCTGGGGGGGTTTACTTAGTCCACCAGGTGAAAGGGACATAGTTGGGGGGAATTTTCCCAAAAAAATTATAGCGGTCCCCATGTAGGGATTTTAACCAACTCCCCCCGTTGGAAAAGAAAACCCAAAGGGGAAATTTCCCTTTGTGAGAAAAATTTTTTGGAGAATTAGGTATTTTTTTTATCTCTTTTTTTGGGGTTTTGGGAAAACCTGTTGTTTTTTTTCTCTCCTGTAGTTATATTCTTTTGTATACTTTTTTTGTTTTATTTGTAGAGGGAAATAGGTTGTTTCTTACCCCAAATGAGGAGCCCCTGGAATGGGACAAAAGGGGCTTTTGGGGTAAAAGGGGCGCTTTTTTTTTACCAGCGCCTTTTATATGCATCTCTTGGGACCCTACTTATCTTTTTTGGGTCTTTTGGGCCCCAGAAAAAGGACTGACACTTTATATACCCTTCCTTATTGCTTTTGTTTTGTTACGGGTTCTTTTTGGGTTTTTCTTTTTTTTAATGGGGGTTTAATTTACCCCTATTTTTTTGTCGGTACTTTTGAGAGTTTATACTTATATTTCGCTTTCTTACATTATCGTTTTTTTGTGGTTTCCTAAAATTTTTGTATTAAAATTGTTGCCCCAATATTTTTTTTCCCTTTTTGGGTTCCGTGTTGGAGTGTACACGGAGGCGGTTAGTTATTTGGGGGAAGTTTAGGGTTTATCTTGGGGTCCCCCTTATCGGGGGGGTTCTCCGTTTCTGGGGTGGTACCATAGGGTGTATTAGTTTGGGGGACAGTGTAGGTGTACTGCCCTTTATCCGTTTGGGTGGGGGCGTCACCATTTGTGTATGTCTTTTTTATTTTTTTTTTTTTTTTACTTTTAAAAAGGTTGTTTTAAGGAGTATTTTTTTTTGGTTGGTATCTAAAAAATTTGGATTTGGACCATAGCAAAGGGGAGGAATTCCTCTTAAAAGCCGGGGGTTCATGGGGTCAAGGGGGGAATTTAAGCCCGGGGACAAGAAACCCTAAAAAGGGGGCAGGAAGCTCCCGCGCTTGCGCACGAGGAGGCACAGTGCGCACACGGGGGACCCCGGGAAAGGGCAACGGAAAAGGCAAGTACCAGGAAGGCAGGACCGCTGGCGGTCCGGGCAGGGGACCGCGGGGTGATCTGTGACAGTCCCCCCCCCTCAAAGCCCCCCTCTAAGTCCCCCAAAAATAGCGTTCCAAGAAGTCAGGGGCCCGAAATTTTTTCGGGGGAAACCCTAAAAACCCAAATTTACAGGTTTGTATATGCCAGTATGGGGGAACACCTAGTTAAGGGGGTTTGCATGGGGGGGAAAAAAACGGGGAAACCAGGCAAAAAAAAAGGGGGGGGGGGCCCTAGGGCGGGAAAGCCCCAAAAACGGGTGGGGACACTCTGGGGGGGCCATGGGTGGGGAAAGGGGGGACGTTTTGGGTTTGGGCCCATGAGTTTTAGGAAACAGACGTCTGGGCTGGACCATGAGTAGGAAAAGGGGGCCCGCTCTGGGCTGGCCATAAGTTTGGCCCAACGGACGTTTGGGCTGGCCATGAGCTGGGCAAGGGGAAACGCTCGGGGCCCCTGGACCATGAGTAGGCAAGGGAAACGCTCGGGGCGGGGCCCATGAGTTTAGGCAACGGACGTCTGGGCGGGACCTTGAGCTGGGGCCGGGGGGGGGACCAGGATTTAAAACGGG
>JAODAL010042138.1:0-35153 GCA_025379985.1 Phyllomedusa bahiana | reverse complement strand
TAAAAAATCCCTGGGGGCGATATCTCCTGAAACCCTGGAATATTCCTTAAGGGGTGTTTTTTCCAATTGGGGGTCTTTTTAGGGGTGTTTTTTAAAGTTTAGTACTTGAGGGTGCCCGCAAACCTGAATGGTGTAAATAAATATAATGAAAATGAGCCCCCAGGTCGGTAGGTGTCTCCTTTCTGAGCTTGTGGTTGAGCCAAATAGCACACTGAGCCCATATGGGATATCTCTGAAAACGGCATAATCTGGGAATTGATGATGGTTGATTTCCCTGGTTAAAATTCCCGTTTCATGAATAATAATAATAATAATAATCTTTATTTTTTTGCGCCAACATTTCCGCGACTTTCAATTTAAAGGGGAAACATAAGTCATTAACTTAAAAGTACTTAAAATGAGCCCAAAAGGTGTGAGGGCCCTGTCGTGAGAGTTAAAAATTTTGGGGGTAGGGGAAAAACATACGGTAAAAAGTCCCCCAAGTTTACAATGTCCGGCCATGTTTCTAAATGGGGGTGGTTTACAAAAAAAAATGGATGCCCTGCCCCAAGTAAATCTTATCGATAAGTGCCTGTGAGTGCCAAGGCAGGGAGTGACCAGATGTGTGTGTAGCTTAGGGATTTGGTGGGCCAGCCAAAAAATTGTATTTTAGGGCCCTTTAAAATGTGGGGTTGAAAATGTCCCTGATCGCCCCCCGGTTTTCATTTTCCCGGGGAAATTGGTGCCGCACGTGGGGAATTTGTAGGGGGCAGGGAAGGTTTCGGATGATTAAAAGTAAGTCTGATATCATCAGCAGGGGGAAAGCAAGGGGGGTTTTAGGGCGGAAAGACAGGGGACTAGGGAGGGGGATGTAGGGGGGACAGCCGTGGAGAGCTTTAGGGGTGAGAGTGCTGATTTTTTTTAATACTGTTTTCCTGTACTGGATGGGAAACCCGTGCAGGGGACTGCCCAACAGGGTAAGGCATCAGTATAGGGTGGAGAAAGAAAAGGGCCGGGTGCTGCTTTCCCTGGACGGGTTTGGAGAGGGGGGGATTTTTTTGCAGAGGGGGAGACCGATAAGCATGGATTTTGCAGTAGTAAAGACGGAAAGAATAAGAGCAGTAATGAGATTTTGGGGTCTTTTCCACAGTGAGAAATGGAGGATTTTGGAGATATTCTTGAGGGGGCAGGTAAACAGGAGCGGGAAGGGTTTGGATAAAAGGGGAAAGGTCAGACAAAAACCTTTAAAAACCCCCTAGACAGCGGGCCTATTTGCCTAGGAGAAATGGGGTTTTCCACATACAGAAACGAAATACAGTGTGGGGTTGGTTATTTGATGGCGGAAAAGACAAGAATTTCAGTCTTAGTGGGTTTAGTTTCAGTTTGGAAAAGGGGAAACATGATTTAAAACAGCGGCGGGAAGTCCTGGGTTTTTGTACCAAGGGCTGGAGTGATGCCCACAGGGGAGGTGTAAAATTTGGGTGCATCCGCATAGAGTTGTACTGGAAGCCAAATTTTACTGATGGTTTGCCCAAAGGGGGGGTTGTGTACAATGAAAAGGGGAAAGAGGGCTAGAACTGCCCCCCTTGGGGGAACCCCCAACAGCAAGGGGAAGGGGAAAAAGGAGTCGAAAAAAGAAAACGGGGACACTAAAGGAGCGGTCAGGAGGTAGGCGAAAAACCAAGCAAAGAGCGGTGCCCTGGGGGCCCATGGTGCTGAGATGCTGAGGAGAAGTTGGGGGACCCACATGTCAAATGCTGCAGAAGACCCAAAGGGGAAGCAACAATGACAGTTCCCCTGAAAATTTTGCTGTTAGGATCATTTGAGACTTTAATAAGGCATTTTCCCCGTGGAGTGAAAGGGGGCGGAACCTGATTGAAAGCGGGTAAAGAAGAGAGTTACAGAGAGATAGCAAATTGGGGCGAGAGTGGGCCCAATTTTTCCCAAGGATTTTTAGAGTTGAAAGGGCAGGTTAGAGACTGGTGGGGAATTTTATCGCACGGACGGGCCCAGAGAGGGCTTTTTTTAAAAAAGGGGGTTTTGTTTGGCGTTTTTTAAAGGGAAGAGGGAAAAGGATCCCGTGGAGAGAGGGGGTTTTACTTTTTAGCATAAGGTGAGAAGGACGTTTGGAGAAATAGACTGGACGAGGGTGGGTTGGAATGGGGTCGTAAGAAAGGGGTTTGGGCCCGAGCAGCCCAAGGAAAAAGCCTGGACACTTCTTCCTCTGCGTGGGGGTAAAAGGGCTGCGAGTAGATTAGAGGACGTGCGGGGAGGACGGGATGGGTATATTTGGGGATTGGATGTATGTTTTGCCGGGAAATTTTTCAATTTTCTCTTTGAAGTAAATTTGGGCCAGGCTTCAGCACGAGGTCAGTAAACCGGAAGCCTAAAGTTTTAGGCCTTGGGGGGGAGTGGAAGGGTAAAAGGGGGGGGGCGTTTTGGTGTTTGGGGTTGTTTTTTGGGGGGTTGGGAGGGGAAGGGGGGGGTTGGGGGAAATTTTTAATTTTTGTTTGGGCCCCAAGGGTGAAAAAGGGCGGGGGTGATAATTTTTCCTAAAGCATTGGGAAAATTTTGGGGGTAGTGGGGGGGGGGAAAAAGGGTTGCAAGGGGGGGCCTTGGAACTTTTTAAACCCACCCCCCGGGCCTTGGGGGGCCACACCACCTTGGGAAATCGCCAGGGGAAAGAAACCCCAAAAAAGTTTTCCTTTGATGTGTTTTTTAAAAAAAAAAAAGGTTTTTTTTTTTGGGGGGTCAAAATTTTTTCTGGGGGGGTGCGGTGTGTGAGTGGTCCCAAAAACCATGTCCGGGGTTTGGTTGTGAGATTTTTCATTTTAACTTTGATAGCCGGGTTTGGGAAAAACCGGGGAGGGGGAGGGATTGGGGGCAGGAGGAGGACTGTATGGGGTCTGTGAGTATTAAGGGACCCGGATTTTTTTGAAATGGATGATGGGAAGGGGGGGCCGGGAAAAGGGTGAGAATTAGTGATAATAAAGGGAGAAAGATTTTTGGTCAGAGGGGAGCATAAGGAGAAATTAAAGTAAGTTAGAAATTGAGGAAATGACAGAAGGCCAGATCCAGGATTTTCCCACCCCTTGGGGGTTTGGGGGAGTCGAAAAAACGCGAGAGGCCATGAGAGGGGGTTAATGAAAGAAACTGTGGGGGCAAAAGGGGGGTTTTTGGGGTCATAAAGGGGGGATGTTAAAAATCCCCCATGATGAGAGGGGCATTTAAAGAAGAGGGGAAGTGGGGGGAAAGGCCAGGGGGAAAAAGTTCCAGAAATGGGGGGAGACCGGGGGGCTTTTAACAACTGCGACTCTGAGGGAAAAAGGGGTAAAAAGAGTCTGAGGGTTTTTTGGAAACCCCTAAAAAGGAGGGGAAAGGAGGGGGGGTTTCAGGGGGAAAGGCCCCGGGTTTTAAGTGAAAGTGTGGAGAAGAAGTATCCCCAACTCCCCCACCCGGGCCTGTTCTCAGGGTCTGGGGGGTATGGGTTTTAATGTAGCCCACCATAGGTGAGGCGGAAGGGAGCCATTTTTCTGGAGGGCCAGCAGGTTGGGGGTTTTTGGAGAGAAAAAGGTCATGAAAGCAGTGAGTTTGTTGCAGAGGGATCGGGCGTTCCATGGGAGCACACTTAAAAGGGGCAAAAAAAAGGGCGTACTGGGGAATGGCAAGCGGGTTTAAAGGAAAGGGTTTCCCTATGGGAGGGGAGGAGGAGGGGGGGATGAGAAAGAAAAGGGAAAGGGTTTGGCCCGGGGGGGAGAGAGGGCCCCCCCTGCAGCGAGAAGCGGGGAGAATAAAAAGGGGGGACGGGCAGAAGGGTCAGTGATGAATATGAGCGGGCGTTTGTCATTTTTAATGGAGCTGGGGTTTTGGGGGGGTTTGGGAAAAGGGGAAAAATAGGGGTGGGGGGTGAGGTACATGGTGAGGGAAGGAGGGGGAGCTTATGTGGATAAACTTGTCTGGGGAAAGATAGGGGGAAAGGATAGGAGGCAGTGGCGGAAGGGGTAATAGTAATGGGAAAACGGGTAAAAAAAGGGAATATGAAAAGAAGGGGAAAGCAACTTAAAAAAAGGCGAGAGTCCCTTCACCCTTCTCCCTCAATTCGGGGAAAATTTTGAGGATTGCCATTTTTAAAAATTCCCACTTAAAAATTTAGCACGTAAAATTTTGGGCCCCAGACCTCGGTCCACAGACCACGCTCGCAATTTTTCCAAACCCATGTAGTTCAAAATGAGCATTGGGGCCCTTCAGGTGTCCCTAAAAAAAGGGGGACTTTAAAAAACCCCCCACAGACAGAAACTTCAAGGGGAGTATTGGGATTGATTGGGTAAAAATAAAACAAGGATAAATTATGGAAGACCCGAGCCCGGGGGATAAATATTAACAAAAATGGACCAAATTTTAAAATAAGCAGAGACAGGGTAGACATAAAAATTCCCGGGGGGATGGCCCGGGGGTTGTTGTTTTCCCCAGAAAAAGGGGCGTTTTTCCATTTAAACCAAAACAGAGACAGCTAGACATATTCGGTTTGGGGTGGTGGGACTTGTTTTTTCCACAGAACCCGGAGACCATTTAAACCCAAAACATGGGCAGCTAGAATTAATGCCCGGGGGGATGGCTGGGACTTGTTGTTCCCCAGACAGGGGTACCCTTTAAAATAAAACCCAAAACAGCTAGGGCATTAATGCTAGACATATAATGAAAATTTTGCAAAAAAAAAAATTTCATTTTTAAATTTCAAACCCCCAATTTGGGTTTAATTTCTGGAAAAATCTAAAAAGGGGTAAAAACTTTCTAAATGCTTTTTTAAAGGGGGTTTTTTTTTTTAGATGTGGTCATTTATTGGGGGTATCTTAAAAACCCGACCCCTCAAAAACCACGTCAGAAAATGTGGGTTTCCCCTTTAAAAAAAACTAATTTTTCTAATTTTCTTTTAAAATTTTGGGAAAAAAAACTAGTACATTTCTAAGCCCCCCAATGTGGGTTTAAAAAAAAAAAAAACTTTTAAAAAAAAAAAAAGTGCCAAACATTTTTTTTTTGGAAAAAGCAATTTTTTAAAAATTTTTCGCTTTTGTTCGCAAAGGGTAAAAATTAAAAGAAGATAAATCTTGTTACTATTGGTGAAAACCTGTTTTAAATTCTGAGTAAATGGTGGTTTTTTTTTTGGTTTTTCTATCTTTTTTCTAGCCTGAGTTATGAGGAGAAAAGTAAAGGCAAGGGGAACAAACCAAAAAATTTTCACTTTTTCCAAATTTTGAAAATAATTAAAAAATCTAGAAATACTTCTAGAATATTTTTAAATTCACATTTTTATTCTTTTAACACTACTACCAAATAACAAAAATCAAAAGGGGGGGAAATTTAAAAAAATTGAGGTAAAAATCATTTGGTTTTTCTTGAAAAGGAATGACCCCCTGAGCAGTGAAAAGAAGATTATGTTCCCAGCTCTGCCCGACCTCCCGCGTGGTCAGTTTTTCAAACCTGCAGAGCTGTCACCTCTTTTCCCAACAAGCTTTTTTGTAACCAGAACCCCCCGTAAATTTGGGGTAAAAAAGTTATTCATACTTTCCTGAAATGAAGAAAAAAAAATGTGAGGAATGCAAAAATGCCGTACCTCCTGCCTGAAAGAAGAGGGGGAGCAGAGTGTACAAGAGTGTGTTTTATGGGTGTGTTATATCTGGCAGCTAAAGAGTAATTGCCCAAAAATATTTCACAAGAGCCCAATCACTGGGAGAGGGCACAAAAGAGCTTTAGGCAGCCTTTTTTACACAGTTTTTAGAAAGGGGGGTGAAAGGCAAACAATTTAGAACACACAGACAGCAGCTAGCACAAAAAGTTCAGGACCAGTTTTAATTTACACACTCAGAGGGGAGTTGGGAAAACAGAGAGGCAGACAGCCAATCACAGCACATAAAAAGTATGTCCCCAAACCCGGGTTGACCTAAAATAAGGGAGCCCAAACACAGCAAAGGGGGGGTTTTGGGGGCCCAAATTTAGGCGTGAATTTTGTTGGGCACCCCAAAAAAATTTTTCATAAGGGTCTTACTAAATGATATAGGGAAACCAGTTTCAAAAATGAAATTTTTTTTTACTGTCCTCATCATTCAGAGGGATCACTATATCAATTAATCTTACCTCAGTCCTGTTTTCTTGGTTTCATTTTTTAATTCAGGGGTGTATTTATTGGCTTCACTGGCCATTACTGGTCTGCAGTGATGAGCTGCTAATGACACAGGTCTGTAGCTAGAGAGACCAGTGCTAGCAGCCAATCAAAATAGATCAAACGGGTCTGTAATTTTTGCAACCTGAAAGGGGCGAAAGCAGCCCATACATGAGGGGATATCTAGGAATAGATAGGACACTGCTAATGGACACATATTACAAAGTGACTGGTTTTTGCAAGATCATAAAACATTTAACATAAAAAACAATCCTTGTAGTGAGACAACCCCTTTAATGTCAATTTATGCACCTGCACACTGACCATCAGTATTTATCCTATTTTATCTGTTATTGTTAGATTTCTGACTTGTCACACCTATCACCTATGTCAATGAAGGTAAGTATATCCAGAGGGCTTGAATATAATGCACCCAATTGCAACATTTGATTGTTTAACATCCTGCAGCTACTTCAATCAGCATTTACGTTGTATCACTACCATTTCTGTATACACTACTCACAAAAACTTAGGGATATTTGGCTTTTGCTTGAACTCTGAGTTTTTACCTTAAAAACAATTTAATGAACTAAATAAGAACATTTCTTAATTTTAGAATCAACTATTCAATGTTTCAGTACTTTTGGCACAACTTGCTGATCTCTGACAAGAAGCTTAATGACAATATTCACAACAGGTGTTTGATCCCTAAAACGCCCAATATATTTAGGAGATCAATTTGAATTTGGATTTAAACAGTGCCACTCACATGCTGACAACATCAGATCAAGACAACACTTTACAGTTGATCAACAGTACCTTACCATTGCAAGGCTTCAAGTAGGATGCTCTCAGACGGAAGTGGCAACAAAGATTAGAGTGTCACAGAGTGTCATCAGCAGGTTGCAACAGAGAGACTGAAAGAGTCACAGAAAGGCAAAGAAGTTGACATCCTTTGGCTACATCACAAATTGATGACTGATTCATTGTAAACAATGCCCTGTGGATGCCACAAAACTCCAGGCACATTTTAGTAAATCATTTAGTATAGCAGATATGTGATAATCTGTGCGTCCATAGCTATTTCTGCAGCAAGTGGTCGGGCCACGCCCACTTTTTCTGTGATTGGCTGTTTGATATAGAAAAGCTCAGTATGAGCTGAAACGTTGCACAGTTTGGATGAAATAAACCGCTTGATGTGAAGTGCTGTCTGGACCTTTTTTGTGGCTGTTTGATATGTCATTCAGCCCTGTTTGGGCATGCCCTCTGGATAGGACATGCCCCTGTGTTGTGATTGGCTGCTTGCACTCTCTTCCCTATGAGCTGTGGAAAATGAAAGTGAAAATGATTGCTGGCTGTGTCTATGTTCTCATTGTCTTTCACTGCACCCTGAGCTGTTTAATAAAAGCTCCATGAGTTCTCTATGTCCCTTCTCTCAGTGATTGCTCTATGGGAAGGATCTGGGCAATTACTGAGTCTCTAGCTGCTAGATCCACTCTACCCCCATATAACAAAGCCTTATACCCAGAGAGGATGTCACAGCTCTGCAGACCTCCGGCACTGGTCAGTCCTCATGCATGGAGAGCTGTCATCTCTCTCCCAGGCTCCAATCTTTGTAACCAGAACACCTGTATTGCTGTAAGCAGTTATACATACAGTCTAAGCTGATGAAACTAATGTGAGAAATGCACTCTCCCTCCCTCCCGCCCCTCTGTTATCAGGCTGGAGGTGAAGTGGATGGGGCAGAGTGCATTTCTCACATTGGTTTCATCAGTTTAGACTGTATGTAAAACTAGTTACAGCAATACAGGTGTTCTGTTTACAAGGATTGCTTTTGCATCCTGGTCGGTGACAGTTCTGTAGTCATGAAAACTGAACACTGCAGAAGGTCTTCAGAGCTGTGAAATCCTGTCCCTTCCACTGCTCACACAGAATAATGATGTCACCAGTCTTCAGTGAGGGAACACACACCTACTTGGGGGAGAGACTCGCCCCTGGATTTTAAGCTGTAAGAGCGAGAAAGCTGCAGATGTTCACGAAAGCCTGTAATGAGAAAACCCCTTTAAAGTATGGTGAACATTATTGTGGGACAATTTATCTCCTCATGATCCTGCCCCACTGCAGGGGAAACATGTTGGAGATTATATATAGTCTTTATCTGGATTGTAGGAGATATTTAGACTGTTGTTTGTATTCGATTTTATTAGTTAACAGTGTGCTGGTCTGATATGATTGTGTAAATAAATTTGTGCTGCTCTATTGAACCATGTTTGAATTGTTACACCGATGGTTTTAGTAATTTTTAGTCATCCCTGTTGTCTCCCTCGATGGTATCAAGGGATAGTACAGGGTTTTGTAGGGACAGGACGGAGTAACAAGGTCACCCTTTTCTTGGCGGGTGCCCTACGTAGAGTATTTTGTTAGGGTTTGTCTAGGGTAAGATATTTTAATTTATATTCCTTCTAATAAAAGTTAAGTTTAATTTTCATGGAAAGGGTTCCCTTTTTGCTGTAATTTTTTTGTAATTTTCTCAGCGAATTTCCTGTCCTATTAATCAATGGTTTACAATCCATTTTGTATTTCAAAATTGGCTCTGTGATATTGGTTCTTTAGAGGTTTTTAATCTATTACATTTACTGTAAATTCACAAATCGTATATGTCTCCTTTTTCTGAAATTCTGCTTCCCATTTGTGAAAATGTGCATTTGTTCTTGTCCTCAATAATGCCTTCTATTTATTTACTTGTTTTACAAGTTTTTTCTGCATTTACATGCAGGTTTAAGATTTTACAGATTAAGTTGTATTTTGGAAATGCACAACTACATGAAAGTGAAGATGTAGAAACCTGTTCAGGCTGTTTGGTAAAGCAGCAGATGCAGAAAAAGGAAAGAGAGAGAGAGATGTTATCTCTTCCATCCTAAGTCTGCATCTCCTTGTTTCATCTCATCTTTAGAGATGTTAATTGAAGGACAGATGTGTCATCTGGGAAGGTTTCCAATTGTATATTCAGGAAGTCTCCTGAATACACACTAGCATTGCTTTTCAACCTCACGCTGCTGATAAAACTATGCTTCCTTTTTTATTAAACATGGTTGGGCAGAATGCTGTTCATAAACTCAAATAGAATAAAGCAGTAGAGGATATTTGTGCAGATTAAATAGCAGAATTCTCAAGCATGATAGGACACAAAAATGTGCCAATATTCAAATACTACAGTTCTAATAACTACTGTATACTTTGGACACAGTGCAGTGCTATTGTAAAATGTATTTTATGTGAATATTGCAGGCATTAAGGTGCTAAGGAAAGATTGCTGTGCAGGCTTATCAATGTGATATAAGTGAAAAATTCCCAGAATAGGGTTCTTAAAATGCTGTAAGTACACTAAACCTTAGATATCTTAAAGAGGAGAAGGGACATGACTTGTTAGTCACTGATTCTGATCTAACATTTCTATCTTTATTTTAAGTATCAAATATTAAGAGTCCTGAAAACTGTAATGAGTAGCATATTTTATCAACAGTTGCATCACTTTTTGAGATGACTAGATCCACCAAAGACTATTCTAAAAGCAGATGCAGGAAAAGTGGTGCCGCCTCAACATTCGCACTTCTCAGATACTTAGGGTGACATGTATGAACGGGGCTGTGCCAGAATTCTGGCTTTAAAAAGCTGTAGTAGATCAGTTCTATAGATGTATGAACAGGCATACTCCAAACTTTGGCACGAGAAGTGCCTCAGTACCACGCTAAAGACACTTTTTAGTGCACCAAAGTTTTGGGGCGTTCTGGGGGCGTGTCGCACCACATTAGTAGAAGTAAACACAATTATGATTCTTTGACGCCAAAACTTTGGCGCAGAAGAGTTAGAACAGCCAGACTAGGTTAAAGGTGGAGTATTGGCACTAGACTGCGCCTGTATGTGTGAACTGCAGAAGAACAGGTTCATACATTCTGGCGCAGTCTATACTACCTTAAAGTGACTTAGAACTGGCCTATAAGCGCCAGAATTCAAAATGTCGCCCTTAGTGTAGCATTCGTCAGTATGTATGAAAGTGTCTCACAAGAACTTTATAAATGTGTGCCATTGCAAGAAACATTTATGCACCAAAAAGTGATGCAATGAGTATGAATGCGCCAAATTTTTTCTCAGTTTTGCCACTATATAATTGGTATGGATTGGTATAGTTTTGCTCCATTTTTTGTTGTGACATAAATGCAACACGTCGCACGAATCTTGTGTGACATGCTGCTGTAGAATTGGCACATACAAATGTGTTGGCTTCCTTATCAAAGACATGATATATTGTTTTGGTCACCTACCTGGTATAAACAATTCAGATGAGTCCACTTTAGTCATTATTTTACCTCCCTACTTGATTTTCTGTGGTGTTTGACCCGCAGCGCTGGATTCGTACTAGTGCTTTATCACTCTAGCCCTAGCCTACCAGTGTATGTGATGCTATTTGAAACACTTTAATATTTCCAGGTACCAATGTTCCAAGTTTTATTCAATGTTACTTATGTTAAGATACAATTGTCTACTTAACCAATCCCTGTATTTTGGTGTACTCAATGGTAACATATTCTGATCTCTGATTTTCAGCTCATTGGGTGACATGTATGAAGCTCGCCACATCGGAGCGCAAGTTTTCGAGCGCTCGAACGTGAAAGCTGCACCTCATGTATGTCGGCGTCCGAGGTGTGCTCATACATGCGATGTAAAGTCCACCGCGCCTCGCCAGTGTGTGAGGCGCAGTGCGAGACTGTGCCTAAGATTCGCCGTCCGAGTATAGGGGCGCTCATTAACATGCGTGGAAAGTCCACCGCGCTGCCGTGTGTGGGGCAAGTGCGGGGACTTAGGCGCGAAGGGACGGGGCCCTAACAGTATTTCGAATCGAGACAGGGGGAAATGGCGAAAAAATCTTTAAAAACATGTCGTGCGGCATGGAGTATGAATCAAAAAAGCGTTTTTATTACGTGTAAAACATTCTCAGAAAAAGAGCTCCAACCTACTAAAAAAATGCAGTAGCAGATGCGTTTTTGGATACATTTTGCATGCATTTTTGGATGCGTTTTTCAGATCCGTTTTTCAATATACACAGTATACACATGATAAAATGCATGCAAAGAACTTGAGACTATTCACAAATGAAACCATCCACAGAGGTTGTAGTTTGAAAAGGTAGAATCTTTAGTGTAATATACTAAATCGTCCCCAGAGGTCTCATTTGATCTAGAAGAACTGTTTGAACTGTAGTAACCTAATGACCTACATTTCACTTAGAGTGGAAAGTGGTTAGGTAGTAATGTAAGAGGAAGCCCAATAGGGGGAGCTAACAGCATTTTACATGTGTTTCAAAAGTGGTTAGGTAGTATTGTAAGAGCACGAAAATGCTGACAAGGAAATGTCAGTCTGTAAACTCCTACACTTAACAACAGCTCAACAACAATTAGGAGAAAGTGTATCTAAAATATAACATTTATTTCAATAAGATTAAAAAATCTCTATAGAGCAAACAATGACCCAAAACACATAATCAAAAGTGCACAAAAAACGGTAGGTATATGGTATTGGAACAATATCACTGTCCCTATTACAATCCTACATATCTACCATAGGTCCCTACCTAGCAAAAATAGGGCACCCGCTCCAATAAAGAGCGACCCTGTACAGGAACCTAGCCCTACTATGCAAAGCTCATATTATACCCTATACTGGTGAGTACAATACAAAATCTCAGTTAACAATAATGTCCCAACATGTTTCTACCTTACTTGTGGCGTCATCAGGAGACTGAAAATAGCCAGTAACTGAGAGTAAAGCTCGGTTACTGTTATACGAGTCCAAAGAACCAAGACATCTAGGAGCATATGGCTCCGATATCACGGGCTGAGATTTTGTATTGTACTCACCAGTATAGGGTATAATAGGGGCTTTGCATAGTAGGGCTAGGTTCCTGTACAGGGTCGCTCTTTATTGGAGCGGGTGCCCTATTTTTGCTAGGTAGGGGCCTATGGTAGATATGTAGGATTGTAATAGGGACAGTGATATTGTTCCAATACCATATACCTACCGTTTTTTGTGCACTTTTGATTATGTGTTTTGGGTCATTGTTTGCTCTATAGAGATTTTTTAATCTTATTAAATAAATGTTATATTTTAGATACACTTTCTCCTAATTGTTGTTGAGCTGTAGTATTGTAAGAGGAAGCCCAATAGGGGGAGCTAACAGCATTTTACGTGTGTTTAAAAAGTGGTTAGATAGTAGTGAAAGAGGAAACCCCATAGGGGGAGCTTACAGTATTTTACATGTATTTAAACTTATAAATCACTTTTTATATATTGAATGATATAAAAGCAGTTTTTAGTATAGAATGGGTTTATATATATATATATATATATATATATATATATATATATATAGATGGTGTATATAATTATATTATATATTATAGAAGTTTTTAATAATACATGTTTTAGATAGTTTATTATAGAATGTTGAGTGTTTTTTAGCATTATACTAAAACCACTCAACATTCTTAATAAACTATCTACTGTATAATAAATTATAAAAAGTGATTTATAAGATTAATCACATATAAAATGCTGTTAGCTCCCTATATTAGGATTCCTCTTACACTACTACCGAATGTAGGTCATTAGGTTACTAAAGTTCAAACAGTTCTTCTAGATCAAATGAGACCTCTAAGGACCGATTTAATGTATTAGTGTATTAACATCTTAATCTAATGCGTTTTTCGGAAGCGTTTTTATTATGAAAAGCGCGTCCAAAATGTACCCAAAAGTATATTGCGCTTTTGGATCCGTTTTTCGGGCTCCAAAAGCGCACTCCATTTTTTACTATGGAGATTTCACTTGCGTAAAATGCAAGTAGAATTGACATGTCATTTCTTAAAATGGATCCGAAAACCGCATCGAAAAGACGCAAGTTAACATGCATCGGCGATCACTCGTCTAAACGGCGATACGTGTTTTACATTGAAACCAATGGAAATCAAACTGCACATTGTTAGATATGTTTTTGGATTTGTTTTGGCTTCAAAAAATGGATCCAAAAACGGATCCTAAGAATGTCGTGTGAACATACCCTAAGGGTGCAGAATGAAAAGCAGTAAAGTGGAGAATACATGGTCAGGACTATCAAATGTCCTATCTACTTATTCAATATCTCACAAAAGTGAATACTCCCCTTACATTTTTAAAAATATTATATTGTACCTTTTCATGGACAACACTGAAGATATGACACTTTGATACAATTTAAAGTAGTAAATGTTTAACTTGTGTAACAGTGTAAATTTGTTGATCCCTCAAAATAACACAACAAACCATCAAGAAAAGTAAATACACCTCTAAGTAAAAAATGACCAAATTGTGCCCAATTTGCCATTTTCCCTCCATGTTGTCATGTGTCATTAGTATTATAAGGTCTCAGTTGTGAATGGGCAGCAGGTGTGTTAACTCCTTAATGACCGCCCACTGTCTTTTGACGTCGGCTGGTGCAGGTCGTTCGACAGCGACGTCTTTTGGCGTCGCTGCAGACATCGAAGTTTGCGGCGCCCAGCATATAAGTTGCGCTGGGATCAGCTGTGGCACCGGGTGCCGCAAACTCCGATGTCTGCAGTGACGCCAAAAGACGTTAACTGTAGACGAACGACCTGCACCAGCTGACGTCAAAAGACAGTGGGTGGTCATTAAGGGGTTAAAGTTAGTGTTATCACTCTCACAATCTCTTACTGGTCACTGGAAGTTCAACATGGCATCTCGTAGCACAGAACTATCTGAGAATCTGAAAAAAAGAATTGCTGCTAAACATAAAGATGGCCTAAGCTGTAAGAAGATTTCCAACACCCTGAAACTGAGCTGCAGCGCCATACAGTTTTACTCAGAACAGACTTTGCTATGGTCGACCAAAGCAGTTGAGTGCACATGCTCAGCATCATATTCAGAGATAGATGTATGAGTGCTGCCAGCATTGCTGTAGAGGTTAAAGGAGCGTTGGGACAGCCGATCACTGCTCATACCACACTGCATCAAATTGGTCTGCATGGGGAGGGGCTGCGGGGGGGCGACAGGAGGTGAAGCATTTGAAAGGAAGATATTTTGCAGCTCAGTGTGTTCTGTATTTTCAATAGAAAAAGAATTGTTTTCTACCACTTTTTTGGCCAGCAGACCTCTGATAGCAGTTGAAATTGTCCCTGTGTTTTCAGTTCTATTTCAATCACTGCATGTCAGTGTTCCCAAAAAAACGGCTTAACTTATCCCTATAAATTTTAAATAGTGTAAGACTCACACTCGTCCAGCCACCATCTTGAACAGTCTCAGGGGGTTGTCAGCTCTTCGGATCGCTGCTTTGGTAAGCAGAATGGCACAAATTGACGTCAAGGAAATAGTTTTTAATTGGCCTCAGCCAGCTTTATTTCACCGAGCACAGGGCACAGGTACAGTAGTCACATAAACAAAACCATACACATAAATCCTCAGCCGTCTGGCCACTAACTAAACATAACCAAGTTTAGCCCTCAACTACCAGGAGTCAGTGCCTACTGCACAGCCCCTCCAAAAAAAACCCAGAGTCCTCACCAGACTCTCCTAGTTCAGGCCTCTCTCAAGCCTTTGGGGGCAAGAGCCCTTCTCCTTGGCTCCTCTGCTACTCCACACTGCCAGGAAGCAACCACGCCTCCTGATCACCTGGAGTATGAGGTCTTTAAGAGATCTCCAGAGACCTACCCAATACCTGGGCTGGACCATAGGGACCTGGAACGTGGGAACAACCACCCACCCAACTGCAGTTGTTCAGACTCACCAGACTCTCCTAGTTCAGGCCTCTCTCAAGCCTTTGGGGGCAAGAGCCCTTCTCCTTGGCTCCTCTGCTACTCCACACTGCCAGGAAGCAACCACGCCCCTTGATCACCTGGAGTATGAGGCCTTTAATAGATCTCCAGAGACCTACCCAATACCTGGGCTGGAATATAGGGACCTGGAACGTGAGAACAACCACCCACCCATCTGCAGTTGTTCCGGGAAGGCTAGCCCCTAATGGCTGGACATCAGCCATACTACATATGAGTGTAAGCAACCTAATGTTGCTGACTGACAATACCTGGCTTCCCCCACCGAGACCAGGCTCTCGGTGGCACATACGCCACCTAGTGGCAGAACCCTGCGACTGCCTATGGTCGCCCTGCCACAATAGTTTTACTGAAGTCTGTGCGTCTGTTTGTCGCAAAGAGCTCAGTTGTACGCATATTGTGTTATACATATTTGATAGTAAATGACGCCTGTAATCAGTGATGCGAAGGCTGCCATATTAATCCATATAACTTTTTAATACTTCTATTTCACTCAGTGCATCTCAGTTTGGCGCTAATCGTGCAATTGTACGATAGTTTGTTGAAAACTATCAATTGCTAGTCCTACTGGGCAGTTGTAAATCTCTGGGACTGAAGGAAGAACACTGTTGATTTTGTGTTACGGTTCTTCCACCAGACCGCATTTCACAGGTATTTGATAGAAACAATTGTGTTTCTAATCCTAGTTGGCTGTTGGAAATTAGAGGGATTTAAGAATAGCTGTGATTTGACGTCTTTCAATAAGAGACTGTCAAAAAACTCTTCCATACCTTTTTAAATTTTTATCTTTCTGAACATGGAGCGAACTGCAGGTAGTAAGCGAGCAAAGAGTGGTGTAGGACATCGAGGTAGAGGTACGAGAGAAGGTGCTCCTTCCAGTGCTAGCGAAAACACGCAAGCCAGCGGATCATCGGTTGCAGGACCGTCATCGCTGGGTCGGTGCCCAGTAAATCTCAGTAACTAACAGCATCGCCAGTCTGTTCTTCAATGGTTAATGCAATCTGCATCCAGCAGTCTTACCTCATGGGCACTTTTTAATCTGTGGGTCATGTAGTTTAAAGGGTCATGCTGCGTCCAGGACAGGCATAGTCTATGTCCAGTTCAACTAAAATGGTGGTTCAAAGACTCCTTTTTCAGGCACTTTTTAATCTGTGGGTCATGTACATTTAAGGGTCATGTGGCGGTCCAGAACAGGCATAGTCAATGTCCTGTTCAACTAAAATTGTTAATGCAACAAAGAACTTTATGAGACCAGCGCTTCCTTAGTGAAAAATTTGTCTCAAAATTTATTCAGTGCTTGTAAATCCACAAACAAGAGTACAAAGAGAACTCTTGTTTGTGGATTTACAAGCACTGAATAAATTTTGAGGCATATTTTTCACTGAGGAAGCGCTGGTCCCGTAAAGTTCTTTATTGCATTTTCCTTGTCGAGGCTTGAGGTCGGAAGCCAGGGAATCGTGCGCTTAATACCAGTGAACCATACTCGATGAGTGCCTTCTTTTTCTACAGAGACTTGCGTTCACCCAAAAAAAAAAGGGGGTTCAAAGCCCTCCTTTTTTTCCAGCACTTTTAAATTTCTGGGGTCAGACAGGTTTTAAGGGTCATGCTGCGGTTTCGGGGACAGATATATTATTGTCCGGGCAACTAAAAGGGGTTGGTTAAAAAGACTCCTTTTTCCAGCATTTTTTAATCTGTGGGGTCAGCAGGTTTAAGGGCATTGCTGGGGTACAGGACAGGGAAAATTTAATAGTCTGACAGTTTTTTTCTGTGACTCTTTTTTCCCTAATTGTCTTGCCTAACTTTAAGAACAAAACCCATTTTTACTGTTGGGGATTTTAAATTTCCAGTTTTTGCCCCCCCTGTTTGGGGGGTAAAAAATTAAAGGTGTTTTTTTCGTCTCCCATTGACTTTAAGTTCTTGGCGAAAAATCTTTTATCGCCTATTGGTTTATCTTCATGATAAATGACGAAAACGACTATCAAATTTCGATGAAAATTTTTTTTTGACACAATCGTTTCTAAACTTTTTACAAACACAAAAAAAAAAGCATACACAGAAAAAAACGATGTTTTAGTTGTAAAAACCCCTTTGCGCATTTGAAACGGGGTCCCTTTTAAAATGTGCGGGTCAACAAAACTCAAGACAAACCCAAGGCATTCTGGAGCAAAATGTGGTGTCCAGCACCATAAATTTTGGTCTCAGTCGCAGGTCATGGATTATCCAAGAAACATGCAACTAAAAACATCCCCAAAAATTGGGTAAAAAACAAAGCAAATTTGGGCAAAATTTTAAAGTTGTTACTATAGCCCTGATTTAAAACCTTTTTGAACCAAACTGAAAAAAGGAAACTTAAACATACAACAAAACCCCTTTTAACCTGAGAAAAACCTGGGAAAAGTTTGCTCAGAAAGAGGGACCAAAATTTCCTGTGGACAGGGGGCAAAAAGTCTCCTTGAGAGTAACCGAAAATTTCTTTTTTGCAGTGATTTGACTCAAAATGTTGACTCAAAATTGCAACACAATATTAAGTTAAAGGGGTTGTCTACATGGGGTTTAAAAAGTTTCCATGGGCCCGCTTCATTTTAGACTTCCCCAAAACCTTTTTTGGGTTTGGATATGGTTTTTCTATAGCAATGAATTTGCATAACGGCCCTGTATTCCCCCCGCTCTCCTAAAAACTGGGGTTTTTAAAAACTGGAAAAAATTTTTTCACCGTGGGGAAAAAACCAACCAACGATTTATTGATAACAAAAATTAAAAATCAGTGAAATACCATCCAAAACATTCAACCCCCTTTTTTTGAAAGCATTTCAAACTAAACGTTCTTAGTTGTAGCAAGTAAATGAGGTATTAGAAGGCTTTAAATACACAAAGCAGGTAAACTCGCTGCCCACCAAACAATCTTACCGGACACTTGTGTGTGAGCGACACCCAAGTGCAAGACCAACGTCATCGGGACAACACAAGGGGGTGGAAGAAACACACTCTTCTATTGACCGAGAGCATTACAGGAATATTCGGGAAGGCAATTGAACACATCCTGAGGTTGTGCACTCCAATCCGGGGACAACAAACTCCAAAAGAAAAGAACAACTGGGGCACTGGCTAAAGCCAAAGCAAACACTCCTAAATGGCCAGACAACAACGGTGGGAATGCAGGAGGACACGCAAGAATAAAACAACTGCAAATCCATAAAATGATGATGAGCAGTGTGCTAGATCAAAATTATATTGAGGTGCACAAAATAAAAAATTATTAAAAGTGATATTCAATTTTTAACCTAAGTCCTAACGGATATAAAGTATCCAAGGTTGTGATCCAAAAGTTCTCCATATCATGCAATTTGGTTAACAAATTTCTGCCACGTCTGTTGGATTGAATCTTCTTTATGGCAAAGGTTTGAAAAGATCATAAATTGGAACTATGTTGATGAATAAAATGCTTAGCTGCATTCAATACATTGCAAAAGCCAGTATTTTGTATATAATTAATGTATTCCATACATATGTTAAATTACATATATTACAAAGAATAATATATATCTCCAAAGTAGTTGTACAATTAAAAAACATTTACTTGTTACAACTAAGAACATTTAGTTCGAAACGCTTCATTGCTGGACAGTATTGAGATTTTTGGAGTATTCTGCGGCCTCCAGTCGGAGAGATTGTTGTCTGTGCAGAGATATGCACATGTGATTTCACAGCATATATATATTGCGTGTTGAGCTGGCTATTTTCACCACTTTGCTGTGTTGCTATCGATTTTTACAATGAAGTTGGATCTTGTATTATAGATTTTTATCATATATATTTTTCAAGATCACAGTGACATACTTACGCCATGACAAAATGGCTATAAATATCTATGCAGCCAGACAAGAGAAAGTGGCCTATGTATTCAAATTAGTGGATCCTGCAGATCAGGGGCTTAATAATTTTTGGGTGCACTGCTGAACTATGATGCTAAATGTCTACACCAGAATACCACTTCATTTTGGCAGTTACATTTCACCTTTCTGTTTGCAGCCAATACAATGAGAAAACTTGACAATTTCACACACAATATGTTTCGGCACCTTTCAATTACAGGTTACTGCGGCATAGGCAGGACCCCACCTGCCATGTACTTCATATACTAATATCCCAATGCCGCCAACAGACTTTTAGTCATTCCATTCATCTATTATAAACTTCTTCTTTAATGAACGATCAAACAATGAGATCCTTACAACATGAAACATGCTATTTTAGCTATCAAAGGCAAGAGACGTCACAGTCAGCTGTAGGCCGCATAGCAGCACAGAACCCAGCCTACACAAGTGCAGGGATGCACGTGAGAAGTCGGCGTCTATGCCAGTTAGCTGGAGATCACAATGGATTGTGAATTACAGGTTCTCTTTTAAAATTCTTGGATATTTGATAGCTAAAATAGCATGTTTCATGTTGTATGGATCTCATTGTTTGATCATTCATTAAAGAAGAAGTTTACAATATATGAATGGAATGACTAAAAGTCTGTTGGCGGCATTGTGATATTGGTTAATGAAAAACTTGATAATTTATCATTGCGGTTCTTGTATTCCTTATGACTAGTGATGAGCGATTACGTTGACTATCGTCATCGGGTCGATAGTCGATATCGGCAATTATCAAGACGATTTCCAATAATCGATAGTAGATTATCGCCGATGACCATTAAAGTCTATGGGAGAGCAACAACACCTTCATTCTTACACCCCAACAGGGCTGGAGAAGCTGGAATTAACATCCACAACAGTCAAATGGATACATGCTACATCGTAGGCAACACACTTAGGTTATACAAGTCACAGCAAAAAAGTCACAGACCATTCACTATCCCTGTCTTGTACCACAGCATGAACCTTAAAGGGGTTGTCTCGCTACAAAGAATAGCTTTCAAATTGTAGGGAACACAAAATAAAGACATTTTCCAAATATATTGCTTTGTTCCTCTGTTTTCCCTAAGAAGATACAAGTGAATTTATGACCTCCCTGGCTATTTCAGTTCCCTCAGTAAACAATTCTCCCTCTGCTGTTTGTTCAATGAGATAACAGTGAGTGACATCATCACACAGGTCACAGCAGTGTCCTGTGCTGCTCAGCAGTAAAAAGCTTGATTTATGTAAAATAAACAGAACTGTAATTAGGGCTTTTGTTTTGGGGATCAGATAAGAAGTCCTGTTAGTAGTTTGAGAAGCTAATCTGATCTAATTAGCATCTGAAAGCACAGCAGGGCATGAGCTGTACAAGCATGGAGTTTATGCAAATGAGTCAGTCTGAACCAGGAAGTGACAGAGTATTTCATTCATGCATTCTCTGAAACTCTGAAGGGAGACAACTCCTTTAAACCTGCATCACCCACAAATTAAAAAGTGCCAGAAGGCAGTATGATTTGAACCATCATTTTACTTGAACTGGACATTGAATATCCCTGTCCTGGAACGCAGCATGAGCCCCAAACCTGCATAACCCCCAGATTTAAAAAGTGCCGCAAGAAGGAGTCTTTCAACCACCATTTTAGTTGAACTGGACATTGATTATACCTGTCCTGGGCAACAGCATGAGCCCCAAACCTGCATGACCCCCAGATTTAAAAAGTGAAGGAAATAGGAGTCTTTGAACCACCATTTTAGTTGAACTGGACATTGACTATATCTGTCCTGTACCGCAGAATGACCATTAAACCTGTCTGACCCACAGATTAAAAAGTGCCGGAAAAAGGAGTCTTTGAACTCCCATTCAGAAATATCCACTTCATGAAAACTCAGGAATTTACAGACGCCATACAGTCCTCACTGCCCCCAATCTCCTCCCTCTCCTGCCCTGACCTGGCGTCCAAACAATATAATGTAACTCCACCACCCTGGACACATTGGCACCGCTTACACACCGCACCACCAGAGTCAGACACCCACAGCCATGGCACACACCTCAGACTCGCCATCTGCAGCGATGTTCCAGATGTGCGGAGCGTCTGTGGAGGAAGTCGAAGCTACCTGCAGACTTTCTCCACTACAAATTTATGCTCAGGACTTATCAAACTGCCCTTCACAGCGCCAAACAAAAATATTTCACCTCCCTCATCGCAACCTTACACAACAACCCTAAACGCCTGTTTGACACCATCCACTCCCTTCTCAGGCCTAAAGCTCAGGCCCCGGTCTCTGACTTCAATGCTGAAGACCTGGCACCTCACTTCCAAGAGAAAAATTGACAAAATCCGGCAAAACATCTCATCTCAAACCCCAAGCAGCAGCCATCTGGTCCCTCCCCGCACATCCCCCAGCCTACTCTCAGCTCTTGACCCGACGACAGAAGAAGAAGTGTCCAGGCTTCTGCTGTCTGCGCGCCCCACCACCTGCTCTAGTGACCCCATTCCCTCCCACCTTGTCCAGTCTATTTCTCCAGCTATCATCTCTCACATAACTGCAATCTGTAACCTCTCTCTCTCCTCCTCTGGGATCTTCCCATCTTCCTTTAAACATGCTGTCATAACTCCCTTACTGAAAAAGCCCACTCTGGACCCATCCTGCGCTGATAACTACCGACCAGTCTCTAACCTGCCCTTCATCTCCAAACTCCTGAACGCTTGGTCATACTCTCGCCTTATCCGTATCTCTCTACTAACTCTATTCTCAAATCCTCTGCAATCAGGTTTCCGCACCCTACACTCCACGGAAACGATTCTAACTAAAGTCTCCAATGATCTCCTAACAGCTAAATCTCAAGGCAACTACTCATTGTTTCTTCTTCTGGATCTCTCTGCATAGTTTGACACTGTTGATCACCAACTTCTCCTCAGCATGCTCAGCACCATTGGCCTCCAGGACACCGCTCTCTTGGTTCTCATCTTACCTTTCTACCCGCTCCTTCAGTGTCTCATTTGCAGGTTCTACCTCCTCTCCTCTTCCTCTTGCTGTTGGGGTTCCTCAGGGATCCGTTCTTGGTCCTCTCCTCTTCTCAATCTATACAGCCCCCATTGGACAAACCATCAGCAGATTTGGCTTCCTGTACCATCTCTACGCTGATGACACCCAATTATACACCTCCTCCCGAGACATCACTCCTGTTCTGCTTCAAAACACCAGGGACTGCCTGTCTGCTGTCTCTGACATCATGTCCTCCCTGTATCTTAAACTAAACCTCACTAAAACTGAACTTCTAGTCATCCCACCATCTACTAACAGACCTTACCCTGCCCTTTCTGTCTCAGTGTGTGGCACCACCATAACTCCTAGGCAGCAGGCCCGCTGTCTTGGGGTAATAGTAGATTCTGATCTGTCCTTCATCCCATATATCCAATCCCTTGACCGCTCCTGTCACCTGCACCTCAAATACATCTCCAGAATCCGTCCTTTTCTCACTGTGGAAACAGCTCAAACTCTCATTGTTGCTCTTATTCATTCTCGACTCGACTACTGTAACTCCTTGCTTATCGGTCTCCCTCTGTGCAAACTCTCCCCTCTCCAATCTGTCCTGGATGCAGCAGCCAGGCTTGTCTTTCTTTCCAGACGCTATACTGATGCCTCTACCCTGTGTCAGTCACTGCACTGGTTGCCTATCCAGTACAGGATACAACATAAACTCATCACTCTCACTCATAAAGCTCTCCACAACGCTGCTCCTCCCTACATCTCCTCCCTCATCTCTGTCTACCACCCTACAGGCTCTCTCCGCTCTGCTGATGATATCAGGTTACACTCATCAATCATCTGAACCTCCCATGCCCGTCTCCAAGACTTCACACGTGCGGCACCAGTTCTCTGGAATATGCTACCGCGGGCTATCAGGCACACTCAGCTTTAAAGGGCTCTGAGAATACATCTTCTCACTCTGGCCTACCAGAATCCCTAATGCTAACACCCCTCCTCTTCCTCCCACACTCCCTAGCGCACTCATCTCATTTTCAGCACTTAACTGTATATAGATGTACTGTCAGGGTGGCAGGTTCATCCGAATTCTATGTAAAAAAAACCCCCATATTTATGTCACATGGCTGGACCATTGTAAATCTAGCACTTCTTGCCCTTCGTCTCTCCCGTACACCCTAATAGATTGTAAGCTCTTGTGAGCAGGGCCCTCACACCTTGTGTCTCATCTGTAAGTACTTTTAATGTGTAATGACTGTACGTTTACCCTCCAAATTGTAAAGTGCTGCGGAATATGTTGGCGCTATATAAATAAAGATTATTATTATTATTATTATTTGAACCACCATTTTAGTTGAACTGGACATTGACTATATCTGTCCTGTACCGCAGTATGACCATTAAACCTGTCTGATCCACAGATTAAAAAGTGCCACAAAAAGGAGTCTTTGAACCACCATTTTAGTTTCAACGGACATTGAATATACCTGTCCTGGGCCACAGCATGAGCCCCAAACCTGCATGACCCACAGATTTAAAAAGTGCCGCAAAAAGGAGTCTTTGAACCACCATTTTAGTTGAACTGGACATTGACTATACCTGTCCTGGGCCACAGCATGAGCCCCAAACCTGCTATTCTCAAATCCCTCCCACAGCTATTCTCAAATCCCTCAAATCAAAACAAAATTGCTGGATTGAAATTTAAGTGCTAGGTACCTCTATCAACAAAGCTTGATTGACCAAAAGTGAAAAAAACACCTGTCTGAAATGTTTACGGATAATAAACGGTATTTTTGGCACCAATCAATTCACCTGTGGTGACTACAAAATTGCTATATTCAAATTTAACTGCAAAGTAGCTCTATCAACAAAGCTTGACTGACCAAAATTTAAAAAAACACCTGTCTGAAATGTATACGGATAATAAAAGGTATTTTTGGCACCTATCAGTACACCTGTGGTGACTACAAAGTTGCTGGATTCAAATTTAACTGCAAGGTGGCTCTATCAACAAAGCTGGCCTGCGCCAAAGTGAAAAAAACACGTATCTGAAATGTATACTGATAATAAAAGTGGAGTTTTGCACCTAACAAATAGACCTGCAGTTACTAGAAAAGATCTGTATCCTAATATAAGGCAATGCAATGTCTAAACAAAGTTGTGGCTGTACAATATCCAGGATCCTTTATAGAGCTGGTCTATGTTCGCCCGTGCCCCCCCCCTCCCCCCCGTGCTCCTCCCGTGACTTTACAGCGGTAGATGCTCCTTTAAAATTCTCTGTCTAACTTCCTAAAATCTGCAAATCTCTGATCTAACTAAGTTCTAAGAATCACAGCTAAAAGTAGAGCTGTGTCTGTGAAAAAATAGAATAATTTCGCTGAGCTGTTTGGACACAGGCAGAGCGCACGTCCTACTGCTATGAGATGCTGACACACACTGATCATGAACAGGAAGGGCTGTTCTATGTAAAACGAGGTCATGTGATTTTTCCAGCCAATCGCAACCATACACATCCCAGTCATGACGTTGCAGACACATCTCACCCTGCTCTATTCTGTAAGCTGATTTGCTGGTCGCCAAAATGACAGGAAGCGGCGAAAATGGCGCGATATTAATAGATTATGCACAGATTTTAACCTAAATTATCGCGTGATCGACAAAATCTGATCAACGTAAATACCGTGCCGATTTCAACTTTGTCGATAATAATCGCTCAACACTACTTATGACACATAATTTAAAAAAAGGGATTTTAAAAATGTGGTAGACACCCTTGTAAAACATGTAATTAGGTTATAACCACCAAAGGATTTTGTGGATTCTCAAGGTGACAAAAAATACAGTATTAGACAATACCTTATCTGTAACACTTCTTTAGTGATTTCATATATATATATATATACAGTATATATATATATATATATATATATATATATATATATATATATAATTCTCTAAAATGCATGTAGAATGTACTTCCTGAAAGTTTCAAACGCACATTCTGGAGCACATTAGTAATTTGCAGAAGCCTGGCTTTCGCAATGCAGAAAATTCAATCCAACAAACGCGTCAGAAATTTATTAACCTAGTTGCGTGATAGGGAAGCTTTTTGGGTCACAGCCTTGGATACTTTACTTCCGTTAGAACTTTATGTTAAAAATGAGATATTATATCACTTTTAAAGATTTTTTATTATGTGCCCCTTAGTATACTTTTGATATAGTGCACTGTTCATCATAATTTTATGGATATTTAGTTGTTTTTATTTTTGTGCATCCTCCATTCTCACCGTTTCTGTCCGGCAATGTCAGAGTGTTTGCTTTGGCTTCAGCCAGTGCCCCAGGTGTTCTTTTCTTTTGTCTTGGAGTTTGTTGCCCCCTGATTGGAGTGTACGCCCTCAGGATGTGTCCGATTGCCTTCCTGGCTGTTACTGGGATGCTCTTGGTTACTTTTCGCTGACACTCCGATTTGGCGTTGGTTCACACACAGGTGTCCTGTGAGAATATTTGATGGGCTGTAAGTTTACCTGCTTTCTGTATTTAAAGCTGTCTAATACTTCATTTACTTGCTACGACTAAGAATGTTTAGTTCAAAACACGTCAGGGAAGCATGTATTTTTATGGATGGTATGTCACTGCTTTAATTTTTGTTATCAATAAATTATTGTTTTTTATTCCATTCCTTTGCTGGACATTATTGCAGTTTTTGATGAAATATATTGTGTAGAAGGTTTCAGAGCTCAAAGTAAACAGTCAAAAGTAATTGATCTACCTTGCTTGTTAGCAATAACACACTCTGTTCTCAATCTGCTGTCCATCCAGGTGTTATTATCAGGATAGTAACCAGAGAAACCTGTGTGCACTCAGAACAGATAAAATCTATCATATCTCTTGGCCAAGGTAAGACTAATGTATTTGGAAAAAAAAGTTTTTTTTTTAATATTTGCTGTAGTGAAACAACCCCTTTAAGGGTACCATCATGTTTATCCAGGCCAGTCTCATTAGTTTCACTTTTTAAGATTTTTCATTTGAACCACATTTCAAAAGCAATGATTTTGCTTACTTAATATTTAGCATATTTAAATTTATTATTACTATTGTCAGTTTCATGTTTTTTCAGTGACCATTGTGGGTTTTTCTTTCCTTAATGGAAGGGTGCTAACAATTTTGTCCACGTGTATAGCTCCTACATCTAGTTAACAGTTTTAACAGAAAGTCAAGTGTTTATTGCATACTGTCCATGTTACAATTGTGGGTTGTGGACCCACTGTGCCACTAACCGTCTTGCTCTGAAGGGATGTGACTAAGTGACTATTGGGTAGCTCACAGAGTCTCTGGTGGTGAGGTTGGCTTAGCCCCCGAAAGTCGCTAGATGCCACCTCAAAACAGTCCCTGGCAGTGGAAGCTGACCTAATGGTCAGAGATGTTGATGCAAAGCACCAGAGAGGAGACAGATACATGGTCAGGTGGTCAGAAGTCATGGCAGGCAGTACAGGTTCAGAAAAGGGAGTGGAGAGAGGAGGCAGAACAATAAGAACAGTCGGGGTCAGTAATGAGGATAGCAGACCAAAAGCATAAGACCTTAACAGGAACCTGGTTAGGACATCAAAAGTAACCAAAGTTCGGGCAAGGTATGAAGGGAAGAGCTGCTTAAGAAACCTACTGGCTGCATGGAATAGGCTGGGGAAGATAGACACTGATGGACACTGTGGGGTTAAATCCCTGAAAGCTCCGGCCACATCTCCCTATAGAGTAGGTGAAACACAGCAGCAGCACCAAGGTGTGTGAGACAGTTATTTGGAGCATGGAGGAAGATATCCGCACAGTAAATGCAGTGAGTAGGTCAGCGCTTGTGAGTCGATGATGTGACAATACCATTACCCTCTTATATCCCTTCTTCATTAAGCCAGACTGGCAGAAAACATTCTTGTGGATCGTTGGAGCGCAGATGTTTCCAGCAGGCTGATATAATCTCTGCTCAGGATTAAAGCCGTTCTAGTCTACCAGATAGAAGGTCTTCCCCCTAACCTTCTTAGAGTCCAGCATGTCCTTGACCTAAAATATTTTAGATGGATCATCAGGAACAAAGCTAGAAGCAGGAGTCTTCTACTTAGAGAATAGGTTTAAGAACACTGGCTTCAAGAGGGACAGATGAAAGGAGTTAGGAATTGTTAGATTGGCCGGTAGGTCACTGGATTAATTTGCTTGAGTATCTTGAAAGGGCCAAGAAAACAAGGAGAAAACTTGTATGAAGGTACTTTCAGAGAAATATTCCGAAAGGACAACCAGACTCTATCTCCAGGATGGTAATAGGGGGAGAACTATTTTCTTAACTAATTATGCAGAACACAGCATTGAGGAGAGAGGTCTGAGTCTGTTGCCAGTTCTGGAAATTCTCATATGAGGAATCGGCTGCTGGTACCTCGGAAGACGAGGTCATAGGGGAGGGCAATTGAATATGCTGCATGTGGACAGTGAATAATGGAAAAGCTACTGAAGATTCTCCAATATGATTGTTAGAGGAGAACTCTAAGCCCGGGAAGTGACTGTACCCAATCATCTTCACGGGTAGGGATAAAATGGTGAAAGTAGTTCTCCATGATTTGACTGATCCATTCCACCTGCCCATTGGTCTGCAGATGATATGCGAAGGAAAAATCTAGTTGGATATTCAGAAGCTTGCAGAGTGCTCTCCAAAACTGGATGCCACATTCGGAGACAATATGGAGAGGTAGGTCATGGAGACGAAACACATGATAAACAAAATTGAAGTAAGCTTGGTAGAAGAGGAAAGACCAACCAGGGATATGAAATGCACCATTTTGGAAAACCGATCCACCATGACCCAGATGGTATTGTAACTCTCAGAGCATGACAGGACTGTGATGAATTCCATGATGAGGTATTGCTGGGGAGTGGCTGGAAAATGCAGTAGTTAAAGGAGACCAGCAGACTTGCTCCTGGAGGACTTGTTTCTGGCGCACTTTGGAGAGGTGGCTACAAAGTCCTGGACATCCTTAGCCAGCAAGCGGCACCAGAATTGTCAGGAAACCAGTTCAGTAGACTTATGTAAACCCTCATTACCAGTCAGCTTAGATTTCTGTCCCCATAACAGGATTTTCGGCCTTCTGGCTGCAAGAACACAGGTCTTCTCCAGAGGAATGTATCTTAAAAGAAAAGGAGCAGCTTCAACAATCTTAGTTGCATAAATAATGATGAATTGCAATTCCTCCTCAGAATCAGCAACATTGAAGGAATAGGACAAAATGGGGAAAATGAGGGCCCACCAGGCTTGATCAAAGTTCAGTCATACAGTAGACTGTAGGAAGGTCAAGTTTTTATGGTCCATTAAGATTATTACCGAGAAGCTGGCACCTTTGAGTAGGTGTTGCCATTCTCTGAGCACCATTTTGATAGCCAGAAGTTCGCGATTGCTAATGGAGTAGTGCCATTCTGTTGCTGTAAATGTCTTGGAGAAGAAACCACACGTGATGAACTTCCTGGAAGGAGACCTTTACAGAAGAACTGCCCCAGCTCCAATACAAGAGAAATCCACTTCTAGAAGAAACTGTTTCTTCTGATCATGACGGTGCAACACAGGAGCTTTTGTGAAGACTTCCTTTAACTGTAAAAAGGCTGACACAGCAGACTCAGTCCAAGACTTTGCATTGACCACCTTCTTGTTTAAAGCAAAAATGGGTGCCATTAGAGATGAGAAGCAAGTATTAAATTGCCTGTAGTAGTTGACGAAAGCCATGAACTGCTGGATGGCACGCAGTGTGAGTGTGAGACCAGGAGAGAACTGCAGAAACCGTCTCAGGATCCATTTTGAGGCCATGGCTGGACACAATATAGTCAAGGTAGTGAAGATCTCTCAAATACACATTTGAACAATTTGGCAAAAAGGTTATTTTCCTATAGGCGTTGAAAGATCTGACAAACATGTCTTCTATGGGTAGGTAGATAAGGAGAGAACATCAGGATGTCGTCCAGATAAACAAACATGAAGCTATAGAGGAGATCCTGGAAAATATTGTTGTGAAATTCCTGAAGCACAGTAGGTGCATTGCAGATACCAAATTGCATGAAAAGGTACTTGTAATGACCATCTTGCATGTTGAAGGCCGTTTTTCATTTGTCACACTTGCAGATCTAGATGAAGTTGCAAGTCCCTTTTAGGTCAAACTTGGTGAATTTGCTCCACAATTTCTGTCAAACACTTCAAATATCAAAGGCAAGGGGTACTTATTCTTTATGGTAATCTTCTTAAGCCCCCGATAGTCAATACAGGGACTTAGGACCCATCTTTCTCCTTCACAAAGAAGAAGCCTGCATTGGCCAGAGAGGAAGACTTCTGGATAAATCCTGGCCAAATTCTCCTGAATTTACTCCAACATGGCATGAGTCTCAGGAATCAACAGGGGATACATCTGACTCCAGGGTTGGGAGGTGCCAGGCAGCAGTTTGATGGAATAGTTGTAAGGCCTTTGTGGAGAAGAGTCTTCTCTACCTTCACGAGGAGAGGTTTGAAAGCAGAGAAGACTTGAGCATGACTTTGGAAATGCAATTGGTAGCACAATACTGACCCCACTGCAGCACCTGGCTGGTAGACCAATCAACTATTAGTGCAGGCACAACCATGGAAGTTCCGGAAGCAAAGAGTTTACAGGTTTTGACAACACATAGAAAAAATAATTCTCGGAATGCAGGACTCCAGTCTGTAGCATGACAGGTTGTCTGGTATATTGGATGGGTTCAGCCAGATGTCATATGCCAATGGAGGCTACAGTAAGAGGATGATCAAGTAGCCACATGGGAAGCTGAAGTTCGAGAACCTGATCTTGGTAGATGAAGTTGGGAGCTGAACTAGAGTCTAGATCTCCCAATGTAGAGAGGGACTTCTCCTGCAGACCAGGGTGACTTTAGTCATTAGCTTTGGAGAGCAGTTTTACTCACCTAGGGCCTGCCAAACCTAGGCGATGGAGTTTCCCAGCTTCACGGGACACTGGAGAACATGGTGTTTCTTACTCGTACAGTACATACATTCCTTCTCTGTACGCCTTTGTTGTCGCTTTTGCATGGAAAGTTTTGCACAATCCACCTGCATAGGCTCTACAGCTGGAGGAGCAACTAGCACCGGCAATGGGCACTGGAAGGTTGGCGTCAGTATGGGGGGCCTTCTGTTTGGCACTGGTTTATGAAACTATGACTCAACCTGGGATCTCCATGATAATGGGAGGGGAGTTGAATACGAAACTTGGCTGCCCCATTGGTGACAGGAGAAATGAGTGGAGATGTAGATGATGTTGATGAAGTTCCTGTCACTGTAAAAGCCTAGGAAAGGGCGGAGACTGAAGTGGACAACTCCTGCAGCTGAGTTGCAACAACACTGATTGGTTTTGACGCTCCCACTGGGAAACAGCCTCCTACGACTGCGGCCCAGATAGCTATGCCACCGGCATATTCCTCTTTAGCCCACAGTAGTTGTATGCACATCCCACAGACACTCATACAGTTGAAAACATGCACTGGAACTCTGGAACCACTACGGGGAATGACCAGCCACTCGGTGGATTCTCTGAGTTGGCACCGTGGCCTGGATCTTGGCGGCCCATTTTAGCGGAAGATTGCCGGACCTGTACACCTGTACATAATATTTAATTTTTAAATGAGTTGTAATGTTTTTATACTAATGAATGGTTCACAAACCCTTAAATTCAGTGTCCCTTTTTGGAACATTTTAATTGACAAATTATTAGGTATAAAAGGTTTAGATTAATTTCCCCTGTCTTTCTGATTTAAAATATTGTTATTTTCTTCTGGCTAAACTTGGAAAATAGCAAAAGGCATGATGAACAACTGAAAATACAGAGCAAAAAATATAACTTCAAATGCATAATTACAAAAAGCTTTCATTTATAACGAGGCCTTTTACAATGAGTATACAAAAGAAAATTAGATACATTGTACTTGCTCTGGTCTTTCTAGCTGTTAATTGTGCCTACAGTATTTTATGCTGTACCACAAAACAGAATGACGCATGTACAATCATCATTCATCATTCGTCTCTATAAAATTAGACCAGAGTAACCTTAAAAGTGAAGGGGCATATATATAAAAAACATATAGTGGCTTTTATTTTCCTTTGCTGTCTAAAGGGCTTAGACAGCCTAAAAATGCACCAGATTCATCAAAGTGGCTCATGCTGCATGATAAACTGATGCAACTTTGGAATCATCTTATTTTAGGCTTACTTTCTATGCCAGAATTGTGATGCAATTTTGTATTTTTTGTGGGCTGTATTTCGGGGCGTAATTGAGCTGGTATATACCCGAAGCACGGCCCGCAAATACGGTAACTCATAGCTCTAATTTAGAGCTATGATTACGTGCCATTTTCCCCGCTGCACAGTATGCACTGGGAGAAAGAAATGACATGTCACTTCTTCCTTGCACTCAGGGGCCAGGGAGAAAGAGAGTGAATGGAGGCCTGGCCAGGGTGGTTTAGAAGTACTCGCTGCTTACTATGAAAAATATGAAAAAACTTGAGGTTCTCAGTGTACACCTCTGATCAAAACTGTAAAAGCCCACCTACCATGATGGCAAGGTGACACTAATTTTAGGTTGGAACCTACACTACACAGGCTTTTTAATAAGATCAGGTTTGCAGTTGGAGCCTTCTAACCCTGAAGTGTGGAGGTCTGAACAGACACCAAGAGAGGTAACATGAAGCGTAGATTCCCACCTGAAATTGGGGTCACCTTCGCCGCGGTAGCTGGGCTTTTACAGTTTTGATCAGAGTTGTGCACTGAGAACGTCGAGTTTTTTCATATACTTCATAGCAGCAGAAATGCTTTTCCAAAAAATTCTTATGTCCTCTTTGATCGTATTTTAGTGCCTTAGAGTGCTGCTGATGTTGTATTGTTTTTGGATAGCTTTTGACTGCCACAACGGTGTACACCAATACGTTTATTTTTCAAAACGGATGTGCTGATCTGATTTTGTTTTTTGGCCCTTAATGAACAGTCAGAAAGGTAGGATGAGAACCAAAATAGAGCAGTGTCCTTGAGGCCAATGGAACTAGAATGATGAAGAGAGGTTAGTGACCTAGAGTGTTGAACACTGCGGAACGATCCAGAAGAAGCAACAATGAGCAGTTTCCCTAAGATTTTGTTGTTAGAAGATCATTTGAAAGTTTCCGTGAAGTGTAGAGTGCAGAAACCTGATTTCCCATTAGTACAGCTGTGCAAGGACTTTTTTCTGCAGGATGTGTTGCTGTTTCTATTGGTTAACTTTTAGGATACCAAAGACCTATTCTTTCACTTTTTATTCCGCTTTTTGTGAGATGGCATGAACAAAAACCAGTAATTCTGGCAGTTTTATGCTGTTTATGTAGTGCCCTAGAACAAGGGTACTTTGGACTGTGAACATTAACCCTATTGTTACTATACAAAGCCATCAACACCTTACTATCTTGGTACCATGGGTTATACTGTTATGTACTTCTATACTGTTTTACACTGTTAATCTTTCATTGTTTACTATATTATGTTCTGTTTATGTGATAATAACATGATAATAGCTCAAGTGTGACTGACAGTTATGTGTCTGTTTTTTATTTATTTTTTTCCCTTTGGAAAGTTTAATAGGTCTCTGTACAAGTCATACTCCTCTGGCTGCCAGCGAAACTACTAGCACCACATGATCACAAGGGGAGGCCAAAAGAGTAGAGAGGGAAACCCTACCTCTTTCAATCGTTTGAATACTGTGGTTGTGACATCTAAGAATCTGAGTTATTACAGATACCAGACATTATAACAGATCCAGAATGTCAGTTGCAGCTGACTACCATGGTGCTTGCTCAATCATCATGATGTACATGCATGGTATACATACCACTAGTGACAAACATGTATCTCTTGACTTTTCTTTTCCCTTCAATCTAGATGTTTCTAGCAACATTCTCAACATCTTTCAGTGACTACTACAGGGGACTACAACCTATAAATATTAGTGAGGAAGCCAATACCAAGTTACAGGGTTTAGTAGTCAAGAACAGGGAGATTCTTTAGACTCCATGCCTCAATTTAGGCAGCTCCAAATTGATGGCAGCTCAAGGATCCTCTTTTCTTGAAAGAGCTGTAGAGTATATTAACATAGTTGAAGATGACTTCACACTTACTGCATACTCCATTATTTAAAGGGACACTAAAAATAGTGTATCCTTCTTTACTTTGGCACCTATCTAATGTCCCATACTCAATAGAATAGGATTCATATTTAGTGTTGAGCGATTTTTATCGACAAAGTTGAAATCGGCAAGGTTTTTATGGTGATCGAAATTTCCAGATCATGCGATAATTAAGGTTAAAATCTGAGCATCTTTTATTAAGATCGCGCCTTTTTCGGCGCTTCCTGTAATTTTGGCGGCCAGCAAATTCAGATTACAGAATAGAGCAGGTGGGGTTGTGTGTGCGATGTCATGTTGGGATGTGTATGGTTGGGGATGGTGGAAAAATCACATGACCTCGTTTTACATAGAACGGGTTTTCCCTGTTTTCAGCCTCAGTGTATCTCAGCGTCTCATAGGGATAGGACCTGCGTTTTTGCCTGGGCCAAACAGCTCGCGAAATTTAGTATATTTTGCACAGAGAAACCTTTACTATTAGCTGTGATCCTCCAATTTGGGTTAGATTAGGATTTGAAGTTTTTATGTAGTTAGCTAGAGAATTTTAAAGCAGCATCTACCGCTGTAAATTCACGGCGGTGGGAGCGGGGGGGGGGGGGGCACAAGCTCTATCTATAAAGAACACTGGATAAAGTTCACCAAGACTTAGTGTAGACATTGTAGTGGAATTTTCTTTATTTTTAACGTTTGCTATTGAAAAAAATTTCCTGGATATTGGGCAGCCTGAAACTTATATTGGATACACATCATTTTCTAGTAAAAATGCAAAGGGCTCTTTGTTAGCTGCAAAAAATCCACTTTTATTATCAGTATACATTTCAGAGAGGTGTTCATTTTCAATTTTACCCATTACACCGTGGGCTGTTGATATATCCACCTTGCAGTTAAATTACAAAAACAGCAATCTTGTAGTCAGCACAGGTTGTTTGTTGCCCAAAAATACCGTTTTACGTACGAAAAACATCAGTTACGTGTTTTTTGACTTTTGCGCACCCAGCATTGTTCATTGAACGCAGCATCCACGTAAATCTTAAAACAGCAATTCTATATTCACCACAGGTGAATTGAAAGGTGCAAAAAATTACCGTTTATTATACCAAAACATAACAGTTAGTGTTTTTTTTTACTTTTGCGCACCCAGCACTGTTCATTTTACACAGCATCTACGTAAATCTAAAAAAAGCAATTCTATATTCACCACAGGTGAATTGAAAGGTGCAAAAAATACTGTTTATTATAACAAAACATAACCGTTACGTGTTTTTTGACTTTTGCGCACCCAGCATTGTTCATTGACGCAGCATCTACGTAAATCTTTTAAAACACAATTCTATATTCACCACAGGAGAATTGAAAGGTGCAAAAAAAACAGTTTATTATATGAAAAAATAACAGTTACGTGCTTTTTGACTTTTGCGCCCCCAGCATTATTCATTGACGCAGCATCTACGTAAATCTTAATCAGCAATTCTATATTCACCACAGGTGAATTGAAAGGTGCAAAAAATAACCGTTTATTATATCAAAACATAACAGTACGTGTTTTTTGACTTTTGCGCACCCAGCATTGTTCATTGACGCAGCATCTACGTAAAAACTTAAAACAGCAATTCTATATTCACCACAGGTGAATTGAAAGGTGCAAAAAAATACGTTTTTTATACCAAAACATAACAGTTACGTGTTTTTTGACTTTTGCGCACCCAGCATTGTTCATTGACGCAGATCTAAGTAAATCTTAAAAACAGCATTCTATGTTCACCACAGGTGAATTGAAAGGTGCAAAAAATACCGTTTTTTATATCAAAGATAACAGTTACGTGTTTTTTGACTTTTGGCACCCAGCATTGTTCATTGACGCAGCATCTACGCAAATCTTAAAACAGCAATTTATTTCCACAGGGAATTAAAGGTGCAAAAAAAAAAAGTTTATTAACAAAACATACAGTTAGTGTTTTTTGACTTTTTCCCCCCAGCTTGTTATTGACGCAGCATCACGTAATTTTAAAAAAGCAATTTTTTATTCACCACGGGGAATTTAAAGGTGCAAAAAAAATCGTTT